>OU015772.1:23026638-23052713 GCA_907173295.1 Fagus sylvatica
GAGAAATTATTCAGTCCACCAGGTGAACCAGCCCAATGGTCCACCCACCCAATAAATAACTACCACGTATTTAAATTTATTGACTTGTTCCACGTTAAATAACAAACAAAATCTAGAGACCAAAATACCCCAACAAACAGATACGGCTTCCACCTACAACGCCATCGTGGCCACAAGCCATCACCGTTAACACCACCACAAGCCACCACCCTCGTACACACCGTAGATCAACCAAAACCCAGCCCATTGAACCCCACCGTTAACACCACCCACCATTAAACCCCATCCCCCTCTTCGGCACCGAAACCCAGCCAAAACCCATCGTTCGACAAAGCAAAACCCAGGCCCTTCAAGTCGTGCCTAGCCAAGACCGCCATGAACTCCTCCCCTTTCGCTGGTACCTGAAACCCAGCCAAAAAACCCATAGACGTGATTGACCTATCAACTAAAAAAACCCACTGCGATGTATGGTGACTTGGTGGTTGTGGAAGGAGTTGTTCAATGGAGATACAGTTGCCAAAAGAAAAGGTTTATAACGATTGTCTTGTGATATTGATTTTTTTGGGTTACTTTTCCTTTGCAACAAAACAAAAGAACACAATTAGTGAGTTTTTATTTTTAAATTTCCCATTTAACTTTCTGTTAAGGTTTTCCTTCATTTTCTCGGTAACCAAACAGAAGTTTGGATCTTTTACAAACAACCCTTTACATACTGAGGAAAAAGAGAAGTCTTGGATCTGATAGGTTGATGGAGTTTTGTTTTTACTTTGATGTTGTTAGCCTCAAGGTTTCAATAATTATTAATTAGCTAATTAATCCAAGGACATTCATGTAGTTTTGATGATAACCATGATTTTAAGTTGTTCATTAATGATATTTTCATATGAACTAATGATTTATGTTTTAAAGCTTAATTTTGACTATTGATTTAATTGGACCAAGATTGGCCAATTCAAATATCAAGCAAATGCAAAGTTGATAAATTGCAAATTCATTGAAGATCAAAGTCATCAAGACTCAAGACAAAGAAATCAAGCTCAAAGACAATGATCCGAGACATATGAGAAGTAAGAGTTAGGTTTTGTAAAGTTTATTAAGATTTGATCTTTAAGGCTCAACTTTAAAACCAACTTCAATTGAAAAATCTCTTAAAGTTTTCAAAGACAACTTGATTGGTTGAAATTCAAATATAAGACAACCATATCAATTGAAAAATCTCTTAAAGTTTTCAAAGACAAACTTGATTGGTTGAAATTCAAATATAAGACAACCATATCAATTGAAAAATCTCTTAAAGTTTTCAAAGACAACTTGATTGGTTGAAATTCAAATATAAGACAACCATATCAATTGAAAAATCTCTTAAAGTTTTCAAAGACAACTTGATTGGTTGAAATTCAAATATAAGACAACCATATCAATTGAAAAATCTCTTAAAGTTCTTCAAAGACAACTTGATTGGTTGAAATTCAAATATAAGACAACCATATCAATTGAAAAATCTCTTAAAGTCTTCAAAGACAAATTTGATTGATTGAAATTCACATGCAAGACAATCATATCAATTATGGTTGAAAAATCTTAAGAAGAAAAGTTTTCAAAGAAAGCAAATTGATTGATTGAAAATCAAGAAGAATGCAAGACAACATGATGGCTATAAATACTACCCTTTCTTCATTTCTAAACATCAAGCATACAAGAGAAATCAAAGATAGAAAAGATAACATCTTATACATCAATCCATCCTTCTCAAGCTTATATTTTCATATCATTCAAAATCCTTGATTGAAAATCAAATTTCTCTAAACACTTTTTGAGCCATATTGATCAAATCCTTGATATACTATTAGAGTGAGCATATTGTGTACAATTACTCTTTGAGAGAGCCTTATCTTGTACAACAAATACTTTGTTGAAACCTGTGAGTATTTTGTTAGGGTTTTGGTATAAATCCTAAGGAGTGAAAAGGATTTTTCACTCGGTGGTTACTCTTCACTGTGTAAGGAAGATTTGTAACGGTTTTATCTTCACCCGAAAGAAGATTGTCAAATAGTGGATTTGGGAATCCTCAAGAAGTGTTCTTGAGGCGGGGACGTAGGCACGGAAGCCGAACCTCGATAACAATCATCGTGTTTGATTTTCTCTCTCTCTATCTCTTACATATTTAATTGCTTATATATATACTTGTGCTTGATTTCATATCATATCTATATTGCAATTGAATTGTGATCAAACATTTGCTAAATCAACATTTGCTATTTGAAGATAGTTTTTAATTCCGCATTTAAATCGAAAAAGTTTGCCTCAACCTAAATCACCCCCCCTCTTAGGTTGATATTTGGGTAACAATTGGTATCAGAGCCAAGGCTCTACATATAGATTTAACAATCTTAGAGTTAAGATCATGGCAAACACACCTAGACCTCAAATGCTTGAAGGTCAATCTACTCATAGACCACCTCTATTCATTGGTAGTGATTATGGCTATTGGAAAAATAGAATGATCATGTATATTAAGGGTCAAGACTATCATGTTTGGAGAATCATTGCAAATGGTCCTCATATCCCCACAAAAACTGTGGAAGGATCAACCTTAGTAAAATTAGAAAGTGAATGGAATGAGACTGATGTAAAGACTCATTGAATTAAATTGTAAAGCTATGAGTACTTTATATTGTGCTCTTGACCCAATTGAATACAATAGAGTCTCGGGTTGTGACTCGGCTAAAGAAATTTGGGACAAACTTGAAGTTACTTATGAAGGAACTAATCAAGTTAAGGAATCTAAAATGAACATGCTTGTCCATGAATATGAATTGTTTGTTATGAAGAAAGATGAAAATATTAGTGAAATGTCTACTAGGTTTACTAATATTGTGAATTAGCTTGAAGGCCCTTGGAAAAATTTATACTAACCAAGAAAATGTGAGAAAAATTCTCAGGTCATTACCAAAGAGATGGGAAGCAAAGATGACAGCAATTTCTGAAGCTAGAGATCTTAAGGTGTTGACCTTAGAAGAACTATTCGGATCACTTATGACGTATGAGCTTGAAATGAATAGTAAAGTGGAGGAAGAAGAAGTCAAACCAAAGAAAAACTTCGCCCTCAAATCCTCTCATCATGACCACGACAATAGTGAAGAGGAAAGAGATGAAGAAGAAGAAATTGCCCTGATGACTAGAAACTTCAAAAAGTTCTTAAAGAAGAAAAAGGGGTTTGGAAGAAGATTCCCTAAGAAAGGAGAAAATAAAGGAGAATCAAGCAAAACTGAAACTCCTACCTGCTACAAATGCAAGAAGCAGGGGCATTACAAAAATGAGTGTCCTCAAGTAAACAAAGAGAAAATGAAGTACAAAAAGAAAGCTCTAAAGGTAACTTGGGATGACTCCGATGAAAGTGATTCGGATAACAACTCAAGTGACAATGAAGTGGCAAATCTTTGTCTTTTGGGATACATAAATGAATCCAACATAAGTGAGGATGAGCACGCGAGCTTTTGTCCGCTAGCATTTAATGACGATGAAAGCGCCACCGAAGATCTTTGCTTAATGGCACATGGAGATGAGGTAACTTCTAAACTTAATTCTTTAGAATGATGAATCTTATAGCTATGATGAATTACAAAATGCTTTTGAAGAATTGGTTGAAGAATTTGAGAAAAATGTTTTGAAAAATAAAGCTTTTAAAAAGAAAGTCACATCTCTTTCAAACGAATTAAATGATTTGAAAAACAAAAATGAAATTCTAGAAAAACAAATTAATTCTTTGAATGATAAAAATCTGTTTTTAGAAGAAGAAATAATTAAGTTGGAAGTTAAGTCACAAAATTTTATTGAGAAAATGAAAGCAAATGATGTGGAAACATCATCACAAATTGTTCACAATTCAAATCTTTTGATTAATGAAAATAAAGAACTAAAACTCAAGGTTGAAAACCTAACCAAAATTTTGACTAACTTTACAAATGGAAAGAAAAATTTGGATAATTTGTTGGGTAGTCAAAGATGTGTTTTTGACAAAGCGGGTATTGGATATAACCCGAAAATAAAAGAAAAACATTATCAAAAATTTTTTATTAATGAAAATCTCTTGAAATCTCCCATATGTAAACATTGTGGAAAAATAGGGCATAATATTCATACATGTCCTATGAAAAATATGATTTGGATTATTAAAGGAACCTCACCACCAACTAACCCAAGAGGACCCAAGAAGATTTGGGTACCAAAGAAAGTTACTTAAAATTGTTTTGTAGGTATGCTTGATATCCAAATCTACCAAGAAGAAGTGGTTTCTTGACAGTGGATGTTCAAGGCATATGACAGGTGACAAAAACAAGTTCACTTCTCTTACTCTAAAAGATGGAGGAAATGTCAAATTCGGTGATAACTCAAAAGGAAAGATCATCTAGTTCATCTAACCAAGTTATCAAGTGAAAAAGTCAAAGATCAAGTAGATGAACCAAAAGATGAAGAAAAAGCGCTTCCTCCAACCAACAATGAAGAATTACCAAAAAGTTGGAACGTAGTCCATAGTCATCCTAAAGAATTGATCATTGGTGAAATTGAACATGGAGTAAGCACAAGATCAAAGCTCAAGGACATCTGCAACAACATGGCGTTTCTCTCACAAATTGAACCAAAGAACATAAATGAAGCTATTGAAGATGAATCATGGATCTTGGCAATGCAAGAAGAGCTAAACCAATTTGAAAGAAACAAGGTATGGACTCTTGCACCTAGACCCAAGGACCACTCCGTCATTGGTACAAAATGGGTATTCCGAAACAAAAAGGATGAAGAAGGTATAATAGTAAGGAACAAAGCAAGGTTAGTCGCTCAAGGTTATAATCAAGAGGAAGGTATTGATTATGGAGAGACTTATGCTCCAGTTGCTAGATTAGAAGCTATACGCATGTTACTTGCTTTTGCATGTTTTAAAAATTTTAAATTATTTCAAATGGATGTCAAAAGTGCCTTTTTAAATGGTTTTATTGCCGAAGAAGTTTATGTAGAACAACCTCCTGGATTTGAAAATCATGAATTTCCAAACCACGTTTTTAAATTATCAAAAGCTTTATATGGTTTAAAACAAGCTCCAAGAGCTTGGTATGAACGACTAAGTGGTTTCCTTATTGAAAAGGGTTTTACACGTGGAAAACTTGACACAACATTATTTCTAATGTTTGATGGAAAAGACATGCTTATTGTGCAAATCTATGTTGATGATATTATATTTGGTTCTACTAATGAAAACTTGTGCAAAGAATTCTCTAAGACTATGCAGGATGAATTCGAAATGAGTATGATGGGTGAGCTAAAATTCTTTCTCGGACTTCAAATAAAGCAAACCGAAGATGGGATATTCTTAAATCAATCCAAATATGTCATAGACTTACTAAAAAGATTTGGATTGACAAATGCTAAAGCATATGGAACTCCCATGAGTCCTTCAACAAAGCTTGACAAAGATGAGAAAGGTAAACCGGTGGACGTTAAGCTATATCGAGGTATGATTGGTAGTTTACTTTATTTAACCGCAAGTAGACCCGATATAATGTTTAGTGTATGTCTTTGCGCCCGATTTCAATCTTGTCCTAAAGAATCACACTTAATTGCAGTCAAACGAATATTTCGATATTTGCTTGGAACCATTGATTTAGGATTATGGTACCCTAAGTCAAATTCATTTGACTTAATAAGCTACACGGATGCGGATTTTGCTGGTTGCAAAATTGATCGCAAAAGCACTAGTGGTACTTGTCACTTTCTAGGACACTCACTAGTATCATGGTTTAGTAAAAAGCAAAATTCTGTGGCCTTATCAACGGCGGAAGCCGAATATGTAGCGGCCGGTAGTTGTTGTGCTCAATCTCTCTACATAAAACAACAACTAGAGGATTTTAAAATTCTTTTTGATCATATTCCCATAAGGTGTGATAACACAAGTGCCATAAGTTTAAGTAAAAATCCTATCCAACACTCTCGCACAAAGCACATTGAAATTAGATACCATTTTATAAGAGATCATGTACAAAAAGGGGACATTGAACTTGAATTTGTAAGCACCGATAGTCAATGGGCGGATATTCTCACGAAACCTCTCATTGAAGAACGATTTTGCACAATTCGACGTGAAATAGGTATGGCTAGATACGTTGATATCAAATGAGTTTAAACTTATTATCAACTGTGTTAAATCTATATATACCTAAGAATTGAATATAAAATGATTGTTATGCATATCATGTTCATAAAATTGTTCATTTTATATCTTCCTAGTTATATTGTTTGAACATTAAATTATATGTCCAGTTCTATGTATATTTGCGTATATGTTCATGCATAAAATAAGAAATAAAACTCATCATTTAAACAAACTTGAGTTTATTAAAAAGAAAGCCATAAAGGAGAAGTCACCACAAAAGGAAAAACCACTACACTTCCCACTACATTTATTTGGGGATAGAGCGAGAAGTCAATTCCTTCACCTCAGCTAGTAGCTTCTCGTACTGCTTCTGCAGCTTATTAGTGGTCTTGCTCTGCTCTGTGGACCGGATTACCAAATCATCGGCATAAGAATCCACGAGCGCCTTCAGCCTTTTGTTCTCCTCCTTGACCTCCCCTACTTTCTTCTTACTCTCCTTCAGCAACCTTTGTAAATATGGTGACTTGAGAACGCAGCGCTTTCACTTCCATATTCCTAACATGAAGACGACGTCCCATGTTAGAAACAGTGGCAGTACACTGAATCGTGAGTGCCAATGATTCATTTATTATTTGTGGGTCAGTCCTCCCAGCTAAAATCTTTGCATCCTCCGGAGTACAAAGACCGGCAGCTACTGCGGTGGCAGTCTCACCATTCAATATCACTGAATCAGTTACTGATACAGGGCCATTAATTGAAAGGAAGTAAGGACGCCAGACTTCTGGCATCACACTAGGTGTATCATTTAGATTAATTGTTTCTGGTTTGTTTTGAGAAGAAGAGGAAGCCATTCTAGAAAATCTAATAAGAGATTAAGCTAAGAGTTTGAAAATGATGAAGTTCATCGAAAATTAGTGTGTGTTAAATAAACCTCAGATTTTTGAACACCAGCCTGTACCTATCACCCGACTCCCGAGATTTTTCTTCAAAATTCAACGTTCAAATCTCGAGATTTAACGTATACGGAAATATCACTGACTCAGAACTCGATGCGTCGACAAAAATCTTTTTTCTGAAAAAGCAGATATTTTTTTTCAAACTTCCTGATTTATCGGTGTCTCTGGCGTGCGCAATTGGACAAGTCAGACACGTAGCAAAATCTGAACCATTCATTCACACTTATGACATGTAGCAAAATCTGAACCATTCATTCACACTTATGACATGTAGCAAAATCTGAACCATTCATTCACACTTATGACACGTAGCAAAATCTGAACCATTCTTTCAAACAGCGCGTCTGTCCTATAAATTCGCTTCACCTCTCCACTACATACTCACACCTCTCAGATAATATTTTCTCTCATTCTTTAGATAAAACTCTAAGAGGATGCAGCATCATTTAGAGATTCATAAAATCAAATACTTGATCTTCTCAGATAGAAGCAAAATTATTATTGATCAAGTCTTCACGAAGCAAGATTATTATTGATCATGCTTCTCGGTTGAAGTACCTCTCTCATACACTAGGTTGATGGGAAGATCTTTGGCATACACTCCAAATATATCTTCCTCATCAAAATCATCACGTTCATACAACTGTTGATACACCTGAAGCTTTGTATGACAGAAGAGAGAGAGTACGTAATATATGGGCATCATCCCATGTCCTTTCCAGATTGCTTAAATCATCAGCATTTTAGGCATATGGCAAGGGACATCATATCCTTTCTTGAAGCATCTTCAACCGAACCCCTAATCCAACCAAACCACTAGGATGAAGAATCTTACAAATATGAATGTATTTGTTTTATTTCTTTGTACCAAATAGGAGAAATATGTTATATTAGTTAGTTGTTCTATGTTTGAACTAAATCAAAGGAGAAATAAATTTTTTTTGTTTGTTTAAAATGTTGAATGATGCTTGGAGATATTGAATATAATATTTATTTTTGATGATGCCAAGGGGGAGAAAGATATGACATTTTTTGTATCTATTAGTGAATTATCATATCTTGCAATAATTAGCATCTTGCAATAATTAACAAAAATGCGCATATATATTGATTGCTTGATAATGCTTAAATGAAAAATTGATCTATGCATAAAGATAGGGGGAGATTTAAAAATCTCTAATATAAAGATATGCATTATTTTAGGGGGAGCTTTTCAAGAAAAGCTTCAAAATTATAAATCGTATAAAAATATCATATCATATGTGTCATCATCAAAAAGGGGGAGATTGTTAGCCTCAAGGTTTCAATAATTATTAATTAGCTAATTAATCCAAGGACATTCATGTAGTTTTGATGATAACCATGATTTTAAGTTGTTCATTAATGATATTTTCATATGAACTAATGATTTATGTTTTAAAGCTTAATTTTGACTATTGATTTAATTGGACCAAGATGGCCAATTCAAATATCAAGCAAATGCAAAGTTGATAAATTGCAAATTCATTGAAGATCAAAGTCATCAAGACTCAAGACAAAGAAATCAAGCTCAAAGACAATGATCCGAGACATATGAGAAGTAAGAGTTAGGTTTTGTAAAGTTTATTAAGATTTGATCTTTAAGGCTCAACTTTAAAACCAACTTCAATTGAAAAATCTCTTAAAGTTTTCAAAGACAAACTTGATTGGTTGAAATTCAAATATAAGACAACCATATCAATTGAAAAATCTCTTAAAGTTTTCAAAGACAAACTTGATTGGTTGAAATTCAAATATAAGACAACCATATCAATTGAAAAATCTCTTAAAGTTTTCAAAGACAACTTGATTGGTTGAAATTCAAATATAAGACAACCATATCAATTGAAAAATCTCTTAAAGTTTTCAAAGACAACTTGATTGGTTGAAATTCAAATATAAGACAACCATATCAATTGAAAAATCTCTTAAAGTCTTCAAAGACAACTTGATTGGTTGAAATTCAAATATAAGACAACCATATCAATTGAAAAATCTCTTAAAGTCTTCAAAGACAAATTTGATTGATTGAAATTCACATGCAAGACAATCATATCAAATATGGTTGAAAAATCTTAAGAAGAAAAGTTTTCAAAGAAAACAAATTGATTGATTGAAAATCAAGAAGAATGCAAGACAACATGATGGCTATAAATACTACCCTTTCTTCATTTCTAAACATCAAGCATACAAGAGAAATCAAAGATAGAAAAGATAACATCTTATACATCAATCCATCCTTCTCAAGCTTATATTTTCATATCATTCAAAATCCTTGATTGAAAATTTCTCTAAACACTTTTTGAGCCATATTGATCAAATCCTTGATATACTATTAGAGTGAGCATATTGTGTACAATTACTCTTTGAGAGAGCCTTATCTTATACAACAAATACTTTGTTGAAACCTGTGAGTATTTTGTTAGGGTTTTGGTATAAATCCTAAGGAGTGAAAAGGATTTTTCACTCGGTGGTTACTCTTCACTGTGTAAGGAAGATTTGTAACGGTTTTATCTTCACCCGAAAGAAGATTGTCAAATAGTGGATTTGGGAATCCTCAAGAAGTGTTCTTGAGGCGGGGACGTAGGCACGGGAGCCGAACCTCGATAACAATCATCGTGTTTGATTTTCTCTCTCTCTATCTCTTACATATTTAATTGCTTATATATGCTTGTGTTTGATTTTCTATCATATCTTATTGCAATTGAATTGTGTTCTTAAATTTGTTTTTGCTAATTGAAAATAGTTTTTAATTCCGCATTTAAATCGAAAAAGTTTGCCTCAACCTAAATCACCCCCCCTCTTAGGTTGATATTTGGGTAACAGATGTTATGTTGTTTTCTTGTGTTCTCTTTCTTGGTAAGCAAACAGGGCTAATGGGTTTTTTTTTTTTTTTGTGCATTATTTTGCTGTGTTTTCATTTTGGGTCTTGTTGTGAGATTATGGAGAAGAAAAGAGATTCAAAAAATGTTGGATCTCATTAGTCTGATAGTGTTTTAAGGGTAAAGGAATCAGACTATGAGCTGGGATTTGGATCTCCCTGTGGTGGTGTTAACGGTGATGGCTTGTGGCCACGATGGTGTTGTAGGTGGAAGCCGTATCTGTTTGTTGGGGTATTTTGGTCTCTAGATTTTGTTTGTTATTTGACGTGGAACAAGTCAATAAATTTAAATACATGGCAGTTATTTATTGGGTGGGTGGACCATTAGGTTGGTTCACCTGGTGGACTGAATAATTTCTCGTCGCTAGCAATGTTCTATTCACCAAAGAATGACACTGTGATTGGTCCAATTAACGATTTGATTGATATGTGGCACCCTCGTAAGTATCGAAACTATAGTTTCAAGGAGTATATGGATGAATTTTATAGGCAAGAAGGAAAGAGGAGGAGAGTAAAGGAAGCTTTTGAGTTGAACTTAACATTAACAACTTCTGTTACAAATTGTCTCAAATTCTTATTTGGATTTGGTTGATTTTATATATTGGGCTTCTTTGGAGTGGAAGTAAAGAATTTATCCTTGGTGTGTGGAAGAAAATAAATCTCCTCAGTATGGAAGGAAAGTTCCTTATTGAAAAATTAATTAGGTTGTTATTGTTCATCAAGAAATAAAATTGGAGCCATATAAATATGTATTGTTAGAAATGGTTTGATGGCTTTTTCCCAAGGGTCTTCCAACATGGGGAGAGAAGAAGGCTCTTAGAAAAACATAAAGTGAGTTACTTCAAAAAGTAGTTTGACTATTTGTATATTTTTGTGTGTGTGAGTTATTGGGTGTTTGGGGATTGTGAGTTTGTATGTGTGAGGCTTGTGAGATAATTTCTGTTTGTGTGAGGTTTAGGAGTGTTGTTTGTGTGAGTATATGTGAATTTGTTTTGTGAGGTTTGATTGAGAGGTTGTAATAGATTTTGGATAGTAATATGTTAAATATTATTGTCTTTTGTGTAGATATAATTACAAATGTGACAAACCTTTTTCTTAGGTCAAAAAGGTCATTACACAAAGTAGTCAAGTTTAAGGAAGGCAAAAAGATGCGGAAAAAATTAATGGTGGGCCAAGAGGGGGATATAACAGTTGCGTGCAGCAAGAACTTTTCATGATCAAAAGCAGTTTTATATTGACCAAATGGAGGATATAAAATAGGATCATAATTGTCTTACATTATTTTATTTCACACTATTTTACAAACACTTACACTCCGTTTGGGAGGGAGAAAATGAATGAAATGGAATGGAAAAATAAGAATATTTTAAAAATATTCTTTCATTTTCCCTGTTTGGAAGTTTAAGTAGGAGGGAATGGAAGGGAATGGAAAGACCATTTCCTTGTTTGGGAGTTTAAGTGAAGGGAATGTAATGGAACACTCATTCCTCCCTATTCCCTCCAAATCCCAAATTTTCATTCCCCCCAAAATTGGGAGGAATAGGAGGGAATGGATTTAAGTTTAATAATTTTTTCACCAAACGTCCCAAAATGCCCTTAATATTTTTGTAAAATCCTAAATTACCCTTATAGATTTGACCTTTTATTTTTCTTAGTTTCCATGATATTTCTATAATATTGTATTTCTAAATGATCATGCATGGACCTTTAACAATGTCAATTTTCTTTTAAAAGTTTATTTTGTGGACAATGAATTTCAAATTTTCATTTAGATTATATTTTAGTTTATATTGCTTAGATTTTGTACTTATTTATAAATAAGCAGATTTTACACCATCTGTTGTCCTGTACTGGTTTCTTTCTCTGTTAGCAAGGGTCAGAAAAATAGAAATAAACTCTCATGGTATTTCTATAATATTATTGTGACACCACAAGGTGTCATATATGGTGTGGTAATTTTATAGTATTATTCTATAGATTAATCTTACATTTTATAAAAATAAAGGGTTTATAGTAATGTTGTTATAAAATGATTCATTTCCATTCCTTCTAATATTACTCCCAAACAAAGTTACTTACATTCCATTCCATTCCATTCATTCCTCTATTTTAAAACATCCAAACAAGATTACTTAGTTTCATTTCATTCCATTCCATTTCATTAAATTCATTCCATTCCATTCCATTCTATTCCATTCCCTTATAATTTATTCATTCCATTCCATTCAATTCCTCTCTAAACTCCCAAACGAAGCCTTATGTGTGGATATATATATGCAAATTTGTATATCATGTCCACACCTAATTGGTCTGAGTCCATATTCTTATCAAAAAAATAAAAAACAAAAGAGATCATATTTATTCTATAAAATAACTTAATGCCAAGAAGGCAAGAAAATGAAATACATTCTCAGGCGTCATGTGGTGCCCATTGAATGACATTCCAAATGAATACTCCTTATGTACAGTACCGCTATTTATAATATTTTATAATGAGCATGAGATTTCAAGATTCCAGCGGATTGTCTAATTTTATTAACCAATGGGACTAAAGAAACATTTATCCAAAGACATAATCATTTAAATCATCAAAATCGATTTTTCTTTTCTCCTGGAGATCTCAAAAACACGTTTTGTGTTATAATATAAGACAATCTTGATGGAACTCTTTTGTTTCAACCAGAGCTCCTATCATATTTTCTCATGGAGGTGACACCCTTTCAATTAGCTAATAAAACATCTCTCTCACTTTCTCCTAATTTCATTCTCCCAGAGGAGAAAAGGCCTATCCTTTCAGAGGTATTTCCTTTGGCTTCAATTCCCATCATCGACTTAAATGACCAAGATATTGATGATGATGGTCAAGGGTCATCCTCGCTAGTTTCAAAGATATCACAGGCTTGTGAGGAGTATGGTTTCTTTCAAATTATAAACCATGGAGTCCCCAAAGAACTATGCCAAAGAGTTTTGGCTGTGGTGACACAGTTCTTTCAGTCGCCTCCTGAGGAAAGGGCACAGTTTCTTACAACAGATCATACCAAGCAAGTAAGAGTGTTGAACTATTTCCAAAAGGTGGAAGGCCAAGGAAAGGTCGCCATGTGGGGTGAGAGCTTCACACACCCTTGGCATCCTACAGAAGATTTCACTCATTTCTTACCCAAAAATCCTCCCCAGTATAGGTATATTTGGCTCACTGATCACAACTGTTTTGTTTTTCCTCTTTTGGATGTTGTCCATTTGATTGCATAAACTCAATCATTTTTTTGAGTCATACATGTTTTGTGTGATTGTTATAGAGAAGTTTTCGTTGAGTATGCAAGGGAGATTGGAGTTTTGATGGATAGGCTACTTAGCTTGATATCCCGAGGGCTTGGCCTAGAGAAGGATTGTTTAAAGAGGAAGATAGGTGAGAGGCCTGCCCTTTATTCACTAGCAAATTACTACCCACCATGCCCAGACCCCGAGCTCACCATGGGATTGCCTGCTCATAATGATATTGTTGCACTGACGGTACTTCTACAATTGGAGGGGGTCGCTGGCCTCCAAGTGATTAAAGATGGGAAATGGGTACCTGTTGATGCTGTGCCCGATGCATTCGTTGTCAATCTGGCTGATCAAATTCAGGTAGCCACGTTATTTTTCTTATTTTACTAAGAAAATAGCTACTTCTTCAGCAGATTAAAAAAATCATAATTTAAGAAGCCAAAATGATAGTCAATTAGTCTTTTTTTTTAGGGGGGGGGAGGGGGGGGTGATCATGGATAACCAATTAGTCAATTGTGATTTATATGGTTGGAATTATCTTATGCAGATGGGTGGCTTTGTCTGTTGGTGTCACTATTGTTAATGTAGTTCAATGTTGAACTTAGCATGTAGTAATCAATTTAAAATTGAACAAACATGTGGATATCTAATTATCTTATGCAGATGGGTGGCTTTGTCTGTTGGTGTCACTATTGTTAATGTAGTTCAATGTAATCAATTTAAAATTGAACTTAGATCTAATTTCATGTAGTAATCAATTTAAAATTGAACAGACATGTGGATATCTAATTTCTATGTCTCCTATGTACTTTTGCAAGCGGAAATGATTGTGCGTAATGTGCACAGAATGTATAGTTTCTAGATTTGTGATGTACAATTATCTAAATTTTTAGGCTAAAATGCATAATCACCCCCTGGGATTTGGCTCAGTTGCAAACAGACTCCCTGGGGTTTTGATTTTGCAATATAACCATCTGAGGTTTTTTAATTAGTGAAATTGACCCCTCTAAGTACATTTTTTGTCAATTTTGCTAATAAAATTTGTCACATGCATTGTACTTGGGTTTATAATAATGAATTTTTTATTATAAAGTGATCACATGTAATGCACGTGACAAATTTCTACTAGCAAAATCGACAAAAAAATTACTTAGAAGGGTCAATTTCACTAATTTAAAAACTCCAAGTAGTTATATTGCAAAATCAAAACCCAAGGGGTCTGTTTGCAACTCAGTCAAACCCCAGGAGTAATTATGTAATTTGGCCAAATTTTTAATCACATTATTCAAATTTTGTTAAAGTGTGTTGCATTGTGAATATGCACCAATCATGACCCTTTTAGTGACTCAACTTTAAATCAATTAGTCAACTTTTTGGTCTTTAGCGTGTCCCCAAATTACTTTCTTAATGGCGCAAATCAATCAAATTGCTATTAGCAAAAATTACTCATTCTTAATTTGATATTGGACTCTTCTCCAAAAAAAAAAAAAAATTGTTATTGGATTGTACATTGAGTTTTTTCTTCTCCTTTTTTCTATTTTGTTTTCTCTAATCATGTTTTCACTTTGTGCAGGTTCTGAGTAATGGAAGGTACAAGAGTGTGGTTCACAGAGCTGTAACCAACAAGTGGTTGCCACGAGTATCAGTGGCAATGTTCTATGCACCAAATAATGACACTGAGATTGGTCCAATTCAAGATTTGATTGTGGAGGGGCACCCAGCAATGTATCGAAACTATAGTTACAAAGAGTTTATGGAAGAATTTTATAGGCAAGAAGGAATAAGGAGAAGGGTAAAGGAAGCTTTTGAGTTGCAGCGTTAGCAACTAGTTCTCTTCTCTTTTTTAGTTGGGGGGAAGGGGAACCCTGAACGTCTCCGATAGATAACACCGAAAAATACCAATTGAGTCATAAGACTCTTGACATTTTTTTCTTTTACAAAAGAAATAAGATCGAATAATGTGTTCTTGATCCCCTTGAAAAGCTGCCTTTTTTTCTTTTTTTTAAGTGGTCATAATAATTACTTTGGGTTCATAATACAATGCCCTTGCAATCTTCAATTCTTCATGCTTTTCCTTTTTATAATAGTAAGCATGAATCCATTCTGAAATTTCTTTGGAAAAGTAAGGGAGTGTCCTTAACGGGGAGATCTCTAACTCTAAGGTGAGCTCTTAACATTGATAAGTACGAAATCATCTACTTACCTAGATTGGGTCTTTATGGGCAAAAACAGAAACAAGATTTGAACTTGACAAGGGCCAAAGTGTAGACCAAAAGCAAAGTTTATGAAAATCCAAACTAACATTTATTCAATATTATAAAATACCAACTATAGTTTGTATTATAAAATATTATTAATGTTACTAATTTAAGAAGGCAACAAAAAAATACAACACAAAAACACAACTAAAAACATTAAAGAGTTAAAGAATAAAATTTTAAGTAAACATATATATACCCAACTAAAGCTGCAATTTTTTATTTTATTAAACTAAAATTTCCATTGGGCCAAAAAGCATTGACAGATGAGACTTTGATTTTACGTTACAGTACTTCACAAATATCTGTAGTCACCTGACTACACGTCACTCAGCCAGAACAGGCTTCCCACTGGGCCCTTTGAATGGCTCGTTAGGATGGCCCACATAACATCTGGGCCTTTCTTCGCACTAATCTATTATTATGGATGTAGGAAGAACTATGCCGAATAACCCGTTGGGCCTCCTTCCTTTTCTTTTCTTTTTTTTTTTTTTTGTTTTTTAACAAAATAAAAAGCAACAGGCAAAGCTTCTTGAACTCTGCTTTATTTCATTCTTATTTTCTCAATTTCTTTTACAAATAATAAGGGCACTTACATTTATGAGCTACGTAATAGTGCTTTCAAATTCCTAAAATCTCAATACTTTTATAGAGGCCAAAATGAAAAGGTATCAATTAAAATTAACTAACAGACAATGACTAACAACAATTCATGACCATAGTAATAAATTTGGACATATGAACAACTTCCTCTTGATTGGAAAACAAAAATCAAAGGGCATGGTATTTTGTTTTTACTATATTACTTGTTGTTCTTTAATTTAATTCACACGATAGTAGCTCTTTTTTATAATTTAATTGTTACAAGTAAGAGAGAGATTTGAACCATGTTTCTTCTTGTAAAAGAGACCAGTCAATACCATAATTTAATCCAACTAGATAGCATCAAAAGTTAATAGGTGGAGATTATACAATTACTTGATGTAAAATAACACACGATAGTTTTAGCTTTTGAAAATTTTGCACCAAAAAATAATCTTGTGTTATAAATTTGAAATAATATACATACAAAATATTTTAAATTTTCATATAAGATTTAAATCTACCTATGGAATTTCATTAATTAAAAAAAAAAATGTATACTTTTTCATAATTTATCCAAGTAATTTAAACTAAAACTAAAATTCAATTATTTTTCTTCAAATAGTTCCATCCAAACGAGCTATTGGGCATTCTATGATAAATCTAGATTTTGAACAAGAAGAAATAAAATTCAATGTAAAAAAAAAAATAAAAAAAGATTATGCATTGTATAATTTCTTTAAAAAGGGCATGCACATATAGAATTTTTTGAAGAAAAAAAAAATCAATTATACTATCATACTTTTAATATTATTATTTTATTTTCTCAATGTTTAAGTTTTTAAATGACTTATTTTCTCAATGTTTTTTTACCATGTATGCGTAATGAAAGTGAGTTATTTGCCAAGCGGCTTCTAAGTTCTAACTCTAACAGTTGTGTCCAGCAGGAACTTTTCATGATCAAAAGCAGTTTTATATTGACCAAATGGAGGATATAAAATAGCACAATGATTATCTTACATTATTTTATTTCACACTCTTTTACACAAACTTGTGTGTGGAAATATATGCAAATTGTATATCAATGTCCACACCTAATTGGTGTGAGTTAATATTTGTTCTATAAAATAATTTCATGCCAAGAAGCCAAGAAAATGAAATACATTCTCAGGCGTCATGTGGTGGCATTCCAAATGAATACTCCCTAAGTACAGTACCGCTATTTATAATTTTTTTATAAGGAGCATTTGATTTCAAGATTCCAGCGGATTGTCTAATGTTATTAACCAATGGGACTAGAGCACCAATAAAAAAAATGGGACTAAAGAAACATTTGTCCAAAGACATATCATTAATATTATCAAAATCGATTTTTCTTTTCTCCTGGAGATCTCAAAAACACATTTTGGGTTATAATATAGGACAATCTTGATCGAACTCTTTTGT
Source organism: Fagus sylvatica (assembly GCA_907173295.1). Lineage (NCBI taxonomy): Eukaryota > Viridiplantae > Streptophyta > Magnoliopsida > Fagales > Fagaceae > Fagus > Fagus sylvatica. The sequence continues at coordinate 23,044,192 of OU015772.1, forward strand.
TTCAGCCAGAGCTCCTATCATATTTTCTCATGGAGGTGACACCCTTTAAATTAGCCAATAAAACATGTCTCTCACTTTCTCCTAATTTCATTCTCCCAGAGGAGAAAAGGCCTGTCCTTTCAGAGGTATTTTCTTTGGCTTCAATTCCCATCATCGACTTAAATGACCATGATATTGATGATGATGGTCAAGGGTCATCCTCGCTAGTTTCAAAGATATCACAGGCTTGTGAGGAGTATGGTTTCTTTCAAATTATAAACCATGGAGTCCCCAAAGAACTATGTCAAAGAGTTTTGGCTGTGGTGACAGAGTTCTTTCAGTTGCCTCCTGAGGAAAGGGCACAGTTTCTTACAACAGATCATACCAAGCAAGTAAGAGTGTTGAACTATTTCCTAAAGGTGGAAGGCCAAGGAAAGGTCGATATGTGGGGTGAGAGCTTCAGACACCCTTGGCATCCTATAGAAGATTTCACTCATTTGTTACCCAAAAATCCTCCCCAGTATAGGTATATTTGGCTCACTCACAACTGTTTTGTTTTTCCTCTTTTGGATTTTGTCTATTTGATTGCATAAACTAAATAACTTTTTTGACTCATACATGTTTTGTGTGATTGTTATAGAGAAGTTTTCGTTGAGTATGCAAGGGAGATTGGAGTTTTGATGGATAGGCTACTTAGCTTGATATCACAAGGGCTTGGCCTAGAGAAGGATTGTTTAAAGAGGAAGATAGGTGAGAGGCCTACCCTTTATTCACAAACAAATTACTACCCACCATGCCCAGACCCCGAGCTCACCATGGGATTGCCTGCTCATAGTGATATTTTTGCACTCACGGTACTTCTACAGTTGGAGGGGGTCGCTGGCCTCCAAGTGATTAAAGATGGGAAATGGGTACCTGTTGATGCTGTGCCCGATGCATTCGTTGTCAATCTGGGTGATCAAATTCAGGTAGCCACGTTATTTTTCGTCTTCTACTAAGAAAATAGTTACTTCTTAAGCAAATTAAAAAAAAATTGATGGTTGGAATTATCTTATGCAGATAGGTGGCTTTGTCTGTTGGTGTCACTATTGTTAATGTAGTTCACTGTTGAACTTAGCATGTAGTACTCAATTTAAAATTGAACAAACGTGTGGATATCTAATTTCTGGATTAGGCGAGTACCACAAAATATGTCTGCTATGTACTTTTGCAAGCGGAAATGATTTGTGCGTTATATGCACTTGTCTAGATTTTTAATTATATTATTCAAATTTTGTTAAAGTGTGCATGCATTGTGGATGTGCACTAATGATGACCTTTTCGCAAGTGGCTCAACCTTAAATTAATTAGTCAATTTTTTGTTTTCTACTGAGGTTAGGTCCCACTGCGAAGTGGGTCTAGCGTGTCCCCAAATTACAATCTTAATGGCGCAAATCAATCAAATTTCTATTAGCAAAAATTACTCATTCTCAATTTGATATTGGACTCTTCTCAAAAAAAAAAAATTGTTATCGGATTATACATTGAGTTTTTTCTTCTTCTTTTCTGTTTTGTTTTTTCTAATCATGTTTTCACTTTGCACAGATTCTTAGTAATGGAAGGTACAAGAGTGTGGTTCACAGGGCTGTAACCAACAAGTGGTTGCCACGAGTATCAGTGGCAATGTTCTATGCACCAAATAATGACACTGAGATTGGTCCACTTGAAGATTTGATTGAGGAGGGGCACCCAGCAATGTATCGAAACTATAGTTACAAAGAGTTTACGGAAGAAGTTGATAGGCAAGTAGGAATAAGGAGGAGGGTAAAGGAAGCTTTTGAGTTGCAGTGTTAGGAACTAGTTATCTTTTCTTTTCTTTTTCTTTTTTAGTTGGGGGAAGAGGAACTTTGGACATCTCCAATAGAGAATGCCCAAAAATATCAATTGAGCTATAAAACTCTTCACCTTTTTTTTATTTTTTTTATTTTTACAAGAGAAATAAGATGGAATAGTATGGTCTTGATCCCCTTGTAAAGCTGCCTTTTTTTTTTTTTCTTTTCTTTTTTTAAGTGATCATAATAATTACTTTGGGTTCACAATACAATGCCCTTGCAATCTTCATGCTTTTCCTTTTTATAATAGTAAGCATGAATCTATTCTGAAATTTCTTTGAAAAAGTGAGGAAGTGTCCGTTAGAGATCTTTAACTCTAAGGCGAGCTCTTAACATTGATAAGTACGAAATCATCTACTTACCTAGATTGGGTCTCTGTGGACAAAAACAGAACTAGGATTTAAACTTGACAATGGCCAAAGCGAAGACCAAAAACAAAGTTAATGAAAATCCAAACTAACATTTATTCAATATTATAAAATAACAACTGCAGTTTGTATTATAAAAAAAATATTAATGTTACTAATTTAAGAAGGCAAGAAAGAAATACAACGCAAAAACACGGCTAATAACATTAAAAAATTTGTAACGTCAAAAAAAAAACTTGGGTAGCAAAGAGATACGTACGGAACCTCTTTAACAGCGGGTTTGGACACGATGGGAGCCCGATTGGGTGGCTCAGTCCGATGAGACGCAAGTTTGAGGGAGAGAAAGCATTATAACAAACACAATATTTGACGTGGTTCGGCCAACAATGCCTACATCCACGGGGAGGGGGTTTCTCACTAATAAATGGGGAGCAAATACATATCATGGCGTAATGGCCCATACAAAATCATGAAATAGGGGGCCAGAAGCCCCCATTCTCTTCTTCCCCTTCTCTTTTCTCTCTGTGTTTGCCGGGTCTCTTTCTGCAGTCCCCCCCTCCTTGTTCCTTTCTTTTTCTTTTATCAAAATGCTCCCTCTTCATGGGCCCATTTGGGCCTCTTCTGATGGGCTTGTGTGGGCTTAATGTATTGGGCTTAGCCTCTTATTTTTTGTCCTCACAATAGCCCCTCAGTCTTCGCTTTCCCGAATGAGGTGAGGGAAGTGGAGGCTGAAACCATTTAGGAATAAAGTAGACTTAATCCTTCCATCGATAGGTGAGACTATAGTAGTCTGGATAGTTTGTGAGACGTGCTGGTTCAAATTAATGTGATTGGAACTAGGCCTGGATGGCCATGGTGAGATCATAGAGGTCAAGCTTCGGTCGATGAAACCAAGGAAGGCTATGGAGGCTTAGATAGTACCGTTGAAGTCAATAGAAGCCGTGGGGGCCAAGATCAGCTAATTTAGGCCAACAAGGGTCGTGAAAGCTGAACCTAGATCGCTGAGACCTACGGAGGTTATGGAGGTCGAGATAAGGTCATTGAGACCGACGCAATGAGGCCACATGGGCCGAGAATAAGGTCAGTGGAACCGTGGTGATGCCGGGAAGGCCAAGGATGAGGTCGCTGAGACCGTAAGGAGGCCGTGGAGGCCAGTAGGACCGTCGAGATCAAGGCGAGGTCATGCAGACCGGAGAGAGGTCACGCTAATCGATGTGTGGCCGTAGAGGCCGGATGAGGTCACAAAGACCAAAGTGAGGCCATTCAGGCCGTATTGAGGCCGTGGAGGCCAAGTGAGGTCACGAAGACCAAAGTGAGGCCGTATAGGCTGGGTTGAGACCGTGGAGACCATAATGTGACCGTAGAGGTCATGGTAAGGCCGTTGAGACCATACGAGGCCACGGGGGCCATGACTGAGAGGAGTGTGTGTTAAGTTACCTGTCTCTTATACTCAGAAATAAACATTTAATGCAAGGGATGCAAAATCATCATTTTTCGTTTGTTTCGATTCATGGTGACGGTTTGGACGGAGCCATATGCTCTAGGCCGTTGGAGCCATAATGTGACTGAAGAGGTCAAAGGAGGTCGAAGAGGCCGTTCTAGGTCGAGGAGGCTGGGATAAGGCCGTTATGGCCGCTTGAGGCCATAATGGCCGAGATAGGACCGTTGAGGTTAAATGAGGCCTTGGAGGCCGTGATAAGGCCGTTGAGGCCACTCGAAGCCACGAAGGCCGAGATCAAACCGTTGAGATCAAACAAGGCCCTTGAGGCCGGGTTAAGGCCATAGAGGCCATACGAGGCCATGACGGCCAAGACGAGACCGTTGGGGTCAAACGAGGACATTGAGGCCGGACGTGGCCGTGGAGGCCGGGATAAGGCCATAGAGGCCACTCGAGGCCATGATGGCTGAGATGAGACCGTTGTGGTCAAACGAGGCCCTAGAGGCCGGGATAAAGCCGTAGATGCCGCTCGAGGCCATGATGGCCGAGATGAGACCGTTGAGGTCAAACGAGGCCCTAAAGGCCGCGCTAAGGCCATTGAAGCTGTACGTGGCCGTGGAGGACGAGATAAGGCCGTAGAGGCCGAGACGAGACTGGTGAGGTCAAATGAGGCCCTAGAGGCCGTGCTAAGGCCATTGAGGCCGTAATGTAACCATTGAGGTCAAATGAGGCCGTGGAAGCCATGCTAAGGCCATGGAGGCCGTAATGTGACCCTCGAGGTCAAATGAGGCCGTGGAGGCCGTGCCAAGGCCATTGAGGCCGTAATGTGACCCTTGTGGTCAAATGAGGCCATGGTGGCCGTAATGTGACCCTTGAGGTCAAGTAAGGCCGTGGAGGCCGTGCTAAGGCCATTGAGGCCGTAATGTGACCCTTGTGGTCAAATGAGGCCATTGAGGCCGTGATGTGACCCTTGTGGTCAAATGAGGCCATTGAGGCCGTAATGTGACCCTTGTGGTCAAATGAGGCCATGGTTGCCGTAATGTGACCCTTGTGGTCAAATGAGGCCATTGAGGCCGTGCTAAGGCCATTGGGGCCGTAATGTGACCCTTGTGGTCAAACGAGGCCATGGTGGCCGTAATGTGACCCTTGTGGTCAAATGAGGCCATTGAGGCCGTACTAAGGCCATAGTGGCCGTAATGTGACCCTTGTGGTCAAATGAGGCCATTGAGGCCGTGCTAAGGCCATGGAGGCCGTAATGTGACCCTTGTGGTCAAATGAGGCCATTGAGGCCGTGCTAAGGCCATGGAGGCCGTAATGTGACCCTTGTGGTCAAATGAGGCCGTGGAGGCCGTACTAAGGCCATAGTGGCCGTAATGTGACCCTTGTGGTCAAATGAGGCCCTTGAGGCCGTACTAAGGCCATAGTGGCCGTAATGTGACCCTTGTGGTCAAATGAGGCCATTGAGGCTGTGCTAAGGCCATGGAGGCCGTAATGTGACCCTTGTGGTCAAATGAGGCCATTGAGGCCGTGCTAAGGCCATTGGAGGCCGTAATGTGACCCTTGTGGTCAAATGAGGCCATTGAGGCCGTGCTAAGGCCATTGGGGCCGTGATGGCCTTGTGGTAATGTGACGTAATGTGACCTTGTGGTCAAATGAGGCCATGGTGGCCGTAATGTGACCCTTGTGGTCAAGTGAGGCCATTGAGGCCTAAGGCCATTGAGGCCGGAGTGCCTTGTGGTCAAATGCAAATGAGGCCAAGGCCGTAATGTGACCTTTGTGGTCAAATGAGGATGGTGGCCGTAATGTGACCCTTGTGGTCAAATGCCATTGGTCAAGGCCATGAGGCCGTAATGTGACCTTTGTGGTCAAATGAGGCCATGGTGCCATAATGTGACCCTTGTGGTCAAATGAGGCCATTGAGGCCGTAATGTGACCCTTGTGGTCAAATGAGGCCATGGTGGCCGTAATGTGACCCTTGTGGTCAAATGAGGCCATTGAGGCCGTGCTAAGGCCATTGAGGCCGTGCTAAGGCCATTGGATGGCCGTAATGTGACCCTTTGTGGTCAAATGAGGCCATGGTGGCCGTAATGTGACCCTTGTGGTCAAATGAGGCCAAATGAGGCCATGGTGGCCGTAATGTGACCCTTGTGGTCAAACGAGGCCATGGTGGCCGTAATGTGACCCTTGTGGTCAAATGAGGCCATTGAGGCCGTGCTAAGGCCATTGAGGCCGTAATGTGACCCTTGTGGTCAAATGAGGCCATGGAGGCCGTAATGTGACTATTGGAGCCGTTGATGATTCACGATTCAAATTAAGTAAATGAACCTAGGCCAGGAATCAGATTCCTTTGCTAGGATTTTAGTGCCGTTCTACCACACCATTAGAGGGTTTACAGGCAGAACATTTGTTTGGAGTACCTGGCATGGCCAGGATTTTAGTGACGTTCTACCACACCATTAGAGGGTTTACAGGCAGAAAATAAATAAATAAAAATCACGTACCTGTCACGGTCAAGGATGAATGTCGAATGTCGCTCTGCCACACCATGAAAAGCTCATAGTCAGGAGATTCTGAATACCTGGTATGGCCAGGGTTTTAATGCCGTCCTGCCACACCATAAAGGGTTTACAGGCAGAACACCTAGCATGGCTAGGGTTTTGATGCCGCTCTACCACACCACTTGAGGATTCACAGGCAGAGCACCTGGACGTGGCCAGGATTTTGATGCCGTTCCGCCACACCACTTGAGGATTCACAGGCGAAACACCTAGCATGGCTAGGATTTTGATGTCGCTCTACCACACCACTTGAGGATTCACAGGCAGAGCACCTGGACGTGGCCAGGATTTTGATGCCGTTCCGCCACACCACTTGAGGATTCACAGGCGAAACACCTAGCATGGCTAGGATTTTCATGTCGCTCTACCACACCACTTGAGGATTCACAGGCAGAGCACCTGGACGTGGCCAGGATTTTGATGCCGTTCCGCCACACCACTTGAGGATTCACAGGCGAAACACCTAGCATGGCTAGGATTTTGATGTCGCTCTACCACACCACTTGAGGATTCACAGGCAGAGCACCTGGACGTGGCCAGGATTTTGATGCCGTTCCGCCACACCACTTGAGGATTCACAGGCGAAACACCTAGCATGGCTAGGGTTTTGATACCGCTCTACCAGACCACTTGAGGATTCACAGGCAGAGGCACCTGGACGTGGCCAGGATTTTGATGCCGTTCCGCCACACCACTTGAGGATTCACAGGCGAAACACCTAGCATGGCTAGGGTTTTGATACCACTCTACCAGACCACTTGAGGATTCACAGGCAGAGGACCTGGACGTGGCCAGGATTTTGATGCCGTTCCGCCACACCACTTGAGGATTCACAGGCGAAACACCTAGCATGGCTAGGGTTTTGATATCGCTCTACCAGACCACTTGAGGATTCACAGGCAGAGCACCTAGCATCGCTAGGCTTTGTGTCTTCAAGCTTTCTGAGTATCCATAACAGTCTTGACTGCACTGTCTTCAAGCTCTGTGCGCATCCATAATAGTCTTGACTACACTGCCTTCGAGCTTTGTGCGCATCCATAATAGTCTTGACTGCACTGCCTTCGAGCTTTGTGTGCATCCATAATAGTCTTGACTGCACTGTCTTCAAGCTTTGTGTGCATCCATAATAGTCTTGAATGCACTGTCTTCAAGCTTTATGGAACTCTGTGAGTGGAAGCCTGAGTTTCTTTGGCCTTTGGTACTTCCGTAATTATTTTAGCATTATGAAGCTGTTTTAGAGAAGATGAGATAGCATCTACGAAGCACAGTTGGATAGACACTGATATTTGCATTTAATAGCGAAACGGTGCACTTCTCGAGACATGAAGGACGCTAAGTCTGTGCATCTCTCATGGTGAAAACCTGTATATGCTTGAAGGCTCATAGAGCCGTATGGCAAGAGTTTTGAAATACTCGTAAGTACGCGGCAATGTTTCAAATAGATGGGAAACATCAAGTCATGCATTTGCAATATATGATTATTAACCACGATTATAATATAAGTGAGTGAAATGTCATGATATCATAATTTAAGGCGAGATCCTTGTATGTGCCTTTACGATATACAAATCATCTTGATTCGTACTAATAATCCATGTGTGCAAGGTTAGCCCCAGGGGGCTTATCATGATGAATGCACTCGCAGATGAGCGGTACACCACAAATCAAGGCTCAAGAATAAGTAAGGTCCACTGTGCACAATCGGTGTATGGATATTTGTGATAAACGTGCACATTGTCTCAAAGACGTGCGACCAAAAAATGTAAGCATATGCTAAAGTGAACGTAAATAGAATGTCTCGAGGAAAACTAATCAGTATTGCCAAGAGCAACCAATAGAAAATTTGAAAAACAAGAGCATGTTTAACAGAGGCGCGCAGAGACGGGTCTCTCGATTGGCCGTGGAAGTAGATTCTAATTGGTCACACCCCTCAAAGATAGAGCGGATGCCCAAAAGCATATATATGTAATCAAGATCATATAAAGATGACGCGTAGGTTTGTGATCATATAGAAAAGTCATTCCTAGGAAAGGCTAACATGTCAGCAAAAATGATTGATTTCGAGGACGATCTCGAAACGAATACCGTAGTCATCCGTTATGGTTAAACAAACAGTCTTAACCATCATAAAATGATCAACAATGATCCCATTGGTCATTGGGCATAGCTAGGCCAGCCATTTCTAAACACTAGAAATCATAATTAACTACGTTCTAGAATTAAGCTTAATTCTAGTCATCATGCTTATTATGCAAGTGTCATGACAAAGCATATTCACGAACGGCAATATGCATGGGATTGATAAAAT
>OU015772.1:23652813-23911509 GCA_907173295.1 Fagus sylvatica
TGTGTCCCAATCCCATCCTAAGTGCTAGCTTTCAATTAAAACGAACAATAGAAAGCTAGCACTTATGATGGGAATAGATATTGTTATTTATGTTTATAGTAATTAATTTAATATATTAATATTAGCATTTCTCCAATAATATACTAAACAGTGTAGCTTTTCCTCTCATTTGTTAATTGCCTTAAGTGGATTAACTTTAACGAGGACGACAAGAGAGGTATACATGGGAACTGAAAAACCATTATTATTTAGCACTTACAGTAATAAAATAAAGTTTTTATAATTCTACTGAGCAACTTGTCGTAGATCATGAATTATATTTTTCAATCATGAGAGATAGCTCTGGTCCTGGTCTTAGGTGTGCTCCCTAATAATCACTAGTTCAAGTCTTCTTAGGACCACTTATTCAAGACAAAGCTTTACATTTATCGTGGTATACATGTTAGTAAAGTGTTGCGTGTCTCCTTGGGATTAGTCGAGGTGCGCGTATCTTCGGAACACTGACCCGGACATCCAAGGTTATAAAAAAAAAAAAAAAAATGAATTATATTTTTCAAGTCGTGATTTGTGTACCTTTACGTTTCTTCTATTGAGGGTCTACGTAATCTTTATTACCTTTACAAAAGTAATTTGATGGATTGATTTCGTGGAGCCCAAAAAATCCACCCAAAGGGAAAAAGGGATATTGTGGACTGTACGGTAAAAGCCCAAAAGATAAAGACAAGAATTAAAGATTGATAAAGCTAATTAAACCACGAAAAGAATAGGAAAGAAAACATTGAACTACAGAAACTCTAGTTACGGTTTGAAATTCACGCTTCTTTCAATATCCGATTAATTTTTACTTTGCTTAGGAATAGTACAGTTTTATTGGATGAAAAATTATTCTGTATTTTTGGAGAATAATGATATCATATTTTGTCTTTTCATATGAGTGATCGATCCTACCATAAATTTAATTAATAAGATTCATGAGAGAAAAAATTATCATATATTTATGAGCTTTTATATATGTTATCTCATAAATTCAGTTAACTAGAGGATACAATCATAAAATAGGTTCTAGATGTACACATATTTCTAAGTTCTAACCTTGTAAAGTTTCATATGTTAGAACTTAGAAAGAGCTTCGATTTCCTAGTTTCCACTATTAGTTTTCATCATTCTCACGACCATTATTTAAATATATATAATCAAATGATATCTTCCCTCTTTGAAAATGGAAAATGCTATAGACACCAAAATTTCCACTCCTCTCTCACATCTATATTGCAATGGGATCCAGATAATATGAAAACTTGTTAAAAGTGTGAAAAATAAATAAATAAAAAAATCGGTGGTTTCTTGGTGCCGGTAGCACCACTCTTTGAAATAAAGTCTTGATGGGTCATTGTAGGGGATAAGGGCAAGTAGACTAACTCTTATTATAAAGGTCTATAATATTTTATTAGGGGGTGGAGTTAGTTAAGATTATAACGGGTTAATATAGAAAATAATTTATTTACAATTAATATTCTAAGGTCATATGTGCAATAAATAACTTTTTGGAGGTATCAACCATATATATTTTTTAACTTGTCCTCAATCCTCTTTTGATTAGTTATTATAATAATAATAATTAAAAATATGTTTCTGGCACAAGGATTAAGGTTGCCTTAGGCATTTTCATTGACAATCTTCTATCAATGTGATTATGCATTTGATCCATGACATAACCTCATCCACAAAGACCTAAAAAGTGAAACGGAGGGAAGCCAAAGGGCCATTGGAGGGATGCCAACGGGGACTCTCCGATGCTCTCAAGTCAGTTGAGGATCACTCTAAGCATGGTAATCAGCTCGTACCTTCCCTGGTGGCTGGAGGTTTCACTTCCCTCTTATGCATCTCGAGGCTTGGATTGCTATGCAAACATAATATTCACAAGGATATAGTTTTAGCCAATCTTCTTAAAAATGTTTAAAATCTAATTATTATCATTGTCATGTTGTGAATGTGATAACGACTTGGTGAACACCTCTCAGCCATGCATAACCCCTTAATGTTTTAATCTCCACACATATTTCTTAGCCATGCATTCATTTTTTGTTCTTGTTTTTCTAATATAACAATACTACGAATACAATAAATGGTCATAGTATTTTCACAACAATTAAGTTGACAGTTTTTTATTAGATCTCATCTGGACCCATCACTAATATCACTCTATTATTTATTATTAACAACTTATCACCTCAACAATTGTGAAAATATTGTGATAATTTATTATGTTTTTAGCTTTATTGAAATACTGTTTCCAAATATGGGAAAGAGGGGATTTCAAGTAATAAGACTATAGATTCTTTCAATTTGATTGATATTAACTAATTAAGTAAGTACAATTTCTCATAATTACGTACGTGGAATTTACCTACAATTTCATACATATCTGATCATATATGTATGGCCAAGATATAGAAGTCTATTTCTTTTGAAAACCACCTTCAACTTTTGGCAGAACCCTACCTGAATTCTGGTAACTGTAATTTTACTTCTGAAATAAGGCCCCACGACTGTCGACTTTTTTAACTCTAGTTGGCTAGTTGCTACCTTCCTTCTAGTTTTTCCTTTCCTTTAAGGAAAATGAGTTCCACATGATGCCTTTTTATTTCATCTTGTTATAATAAGTATTAAAAAAAATTATAAATTAAACAATCTAATAGTTTATGAGTCATCTTGTTATAATAACCATTAAAAAGCATTATAAATTAAACAATCTAATAGTTTATGGAGGTAACAAATTTAATTTTATAGTTTAAAGAATAACAAATTAAACATGAAATTTTAAAAATTAATAAATTAAACCCTATAATTTAAAAAACAATAAATTAAATTCCAAAGTGTCAAAAACTAACAAATTAAATCTCAGTTCATTTAAGTAGAACGATATTATGTTTGAAGTTTAATATAGACCGAGTTTAATTTATTATTTTTTAAAAATATTATGATTTAGTTTATTAGTTTTGAACATCCGTGCGATATTATAGGACTTAAAATATAATTTTTCAAGGAAAAAAAAAAGGTTAAGAAGCATATGCTATAAGACAATCAACCTCCATTAACTGACTATGACCTCACTCCATCAAATTAATCTCAGTCGTTTATCTTGATGATAAGGCTTTAGATGGATGGTTGTTTGAACAACAAACCATGTTCATTCATTTTTATTTTATCTCTCATTTTTTATTTTTTTATTTATTTTTTTATACCGACCTAGAACCAAGCAAATTACTAAAAAGAAAAAGGAAAAAGGACAACACAAATTGCATTTAAGTTTCATTTGGTGTTCATTTGGCATGCATTTTCTCCTCATTTGATGTCTATTTAAGAGTCCAAGACTGCCATTGCAGAACTCAGGAACAAAGGTAGTAAGGTGGCATATCCCTAGGGTTGCTTATTTACTTTCCCAACACTCCTCAACACCAATCTTCTTACCCTCTCTACAAATTTCTAATCAACCCCACAAACAATCTCACAAAAAAACACATAATGGCCCCCCCTGAAGTGCCAGTAGACGTGTTCACAGGCACTAGCAAGGTTTCTACGCTTAACAATGGTTACTCTAAGAGGGCTTTCATAACATTTTTGGCTGGTACTGGTGACTATGTCAAGGGGGTAGTTGGTTTGGCCAAGGGTTTGCGCAAGGTCAAAAGTGCATACCCTTTAATGGTTGCAATTTTGCCTGACGTGCCTGAGGAGCATCGTGAGATCTTGAGGTCTCAAGGTTGCATCATCCGTGAGATCGAGCCTATTTATCCGCCTGAGAATCAAGTTCAGTTTGCTATGGCTTACTATGTCATCAACTACTCCAAACTTCGTATTTGGAACGTAAGTGATATATACTATGTTAGATTTACATAAATGCTTTTAACATGAGATAGTACTGTTAATGAAGGTCATGCATCCTAGGCAATGACTTTTTAAATTTGTTGGTATTCCAATGACCTATTTATATACTATCAACCTCTTGATCTAGTGATATATATGAGATAAGCACTTATAGTAGAAACTATAAATTTTATTATGTAAGATTTACAAATTGATGTGACAATGAATGTGATTGATGGATTTCAAAACAAAAATAAATCACCGATAGAATTACTTTTTGGTGATTGGTGACATGAGTTTGTAAAAACTTTGTAATAAAATTTGTACTATCTCTATTGTCGCTCTAATTAACATATAGGATAAGAGTTCAAAACTCTTGAATGGTCAAGATCATACTTAGAGTTATGAATGAATATGCTCCTGCACTTTTTTTCATTTTCACCCAAGTAAATTGAAGAAATTCCACTCTTACGCTTGAAAATAAATAAAAATCCTAGACCATACGTTAGATTGTGAAGCCTAACTATTTGAAAAATATATATATCAATGACACAAATTCTATTTGTTTTTTTGTGGTCAAAGATTAGGCTTAATGATATTCCGAAGGTACTGAAGCTGATTTGAATACCCAAACAAACTATTCCCTTTTTCATGTCTTGCATATGCATATTATACAATACACCTAGTACGTACACATATCTATTTGATTCATCCCGAAAAATTGTATATGGATATATAATATATTATATGAGTTTTATGCTCCTTTACCCATAAATTTGCAGTTTGAGGAGTACAGCAAGATGATGTATTTGGATGCGGATATTCAAGTGTTTGAAAACATAGATCATCTGTTTGACGCACCAGACGGCTACTTCTACGCCACCATGGACTGCTTTTGTGAGAAGACTTGGAGCCACTCAGTACAGTTCAAGGTTGGATACTGCCAGCAGTGCCCAGATAGGGTGCCATGGCCTGCTGAGATGGGTTCTCCACCTCCCTTGTACTTTAATGCTGGCATGTTCGTTTTCGAGCCTAGCCGTTTGACTTTTGAGAACCTTCTTGAGGCCCTCTATACCACACCACCTACACCCTTCGCAGAGCAAGTGAGTCATTATTTTTTAGTAATAGTTTTCCAATTTGTTGTTTTTTTATTTCTTCCCAAGTATGATCATCAATAACTAATGACATAACTTTTTTAACATCATACGTTTCGTGTGTAACAATGATGACAATTTTGGGAATATTATGCATTTTAGTATGATAATATGGTGACTTCAATTTAATTTGATATTAATATCACAATCATCATTAACATCACTATCAATTTGGAAAAAGAATCAAGGGAAAGTGAAAAGCTAGGTAGATGGTACTGCTACAAATAGTATTTGGTAAGAAATATATTATTAAAGTCTTGTTGTGTACACATGACAGGATTTCCTGAATATGTTCTTCCAAAACGTCTACAAGCCCCTCCCTCTGGAATACAACACTGTTCTTGCTATGTTATGGCGCCATCCGGAGAACATAAAGGCTGAGAATGTCAAGGTGGCGCACTATTGTGCTGCTGTAAGTACTCTTTCATTCTCATTCATAAATTGTGTAACCTAATTCATTAAATTAAATAAAATGTTATGGAACAAAAATCCAGTATTCCACTTTATACTGTAACAATTATTTTATATTATGTGTTTGATTTTTTTTATTAATTTTCTTATACATTGATTACTTTATTAAAAAAAAATGTGACTAACTACAATTGGTAAAATATAAAGTGAAATACTACAAGATTTTTATTTCGTGTATAAGATTAATGATTTTGATGATTTAATAGCCTGTCTTAACCTTCTCACCTATATTTCTTGTGAAATAGGGATCAAAACCATGGAGGTACACTGGCAAGGAAGTTAACATGGACAGAGAGGACATCAAGATGTTGGTAAAAAAATGGTGGGATATTTATAACGACGAGTCACTTGATTATAAGGATGAAAACCAAGTTCCAGAGGAAGAGACATTCTCAAGGTCATCCATTATGGCTTCCATGCCCGAGCCCACCATTTCCTATATTCCTGCTCCCACTGCTGCTTGAGTGTTATTAACTAAGAGAGTGCTACTATACTGTTGGAATTTGTGTAATCACTAATCTCATCTTTTCTTTTACTTTTTTTTTTGGTCCTATTTTATACTTTTTCTAGGCTACTTGGCCTTTTCTTTGTTGTGAGAGAGTTCACAGAAAATACAATATGAAGCTTCTTAATATATGTGATCTTATTAATATCATAAAATATATTTCTACTGCTATAATAATGAATAACTTTTGTCTTCTTTTGTTTTTTTCATGAATGTATATCAAGAGCTTTTATTACGAGACTTTCACGTATTACATGTATATTCTGAATGTGATGTATGCGTGCATATCTCTCTCTCTCTCTCCCCAACTCTATTAGAACTCTTCAATTCTATCTAGCCAAAAAAAAAACTCCTTAATTCTAAAGCATATCAATGTTTGTGACGACATGGTCACACATGCTTTCGATAGCATCCACTGATTACAAATGTCCTATTTGTCAGCAACTCTGTTACCGCATCAAAATTTTACTATCCGAAACTTAGAAGTTGTGTACGTGACAAATTAACATCATTGGAATTTGCCAAACTCGCTTTTTTTTTTTTTTTTTTTTTTAAACTCGCTTCTTCTTCTTTTTTCAAGGGATCAAGGTGCACAATCATTCAATAAAAAAATTTCCACTTTTAGAGTCGCTCGTCTGATAATCAGGAGGTTCTAGATTATTAAGATCAAGAGGTTTAGCTAATATATATATACACTTGGAATTTGGAAAGAACAAGAAAGAAAATGAACTATTTTCATGATAAAATTAGAGCCAAGCTCATTAAGTTGTCCGAAGAAAAGAAAAGGAATAAAAATAAAATATAAATATAAAAAGAGGAAAAATATATGAATATAAGAATTCATGATCATGATTCATGACCCGTGGAAAAATGACTCAATCTTAAAAAATAAAATTAAAAAAATATTTTCATGAGTAAGTCAATAAACTTAGTATCTCAAGAAATGCATGAATTTGGTTTTAATTAGAATTTACGGGATTGAAGATTCTTCTATTAATAAAAAAGAAATTTGGGTGTCAATATCTGTGATGTGATGCCAAAGTCATTATCAAATCCAAATCAGTGTCAATAAGCCAACAACGCCGTCAATGGAGACGAGCAAATGGGCAATGCATTGGCAGCCACTTACTTTTTTCCCCACTTAGAGAGAAAGAAACGGCAAATACCTTTCCTCCTAACAATTACATTACTCCATGTATGGATGAGAATTGTGTTACCACTTACCACACACTTGGCAGCTTTGTGATGGGTGTGGATGATTATTTCAATACCATCAGCCAATAGCCTTCTATTGGATTTTTGCTAGATGATAGATTCCAAAATAAGCCTACGCATTCATAAATGCTGGAAATTCTTTGGTCCATTTGCTTCTGTGTCATTTTTGTCCTGTTGTGTCTCTTAATCGGGATAACAGGCATGTCATTTGTTATACAAATTAAAACACCTTACATAAAATGACATGAAGTTACCTAAATGCCATAGAATTATACCAAATGACTTACATGTTATTTAGATTAAAGTATCAACCGGGACAAACGAGACTAAAGAAGGCCCCCATAAACTCTCACATCATGATAACTATATTAATGTCAAAGCAAACCCATAACTAGGGTTAGGGAGACATTAAGCCACTTAAGCGTAGGTCATGGGGATTGAAACAAATCAACAACATTTTGTGAAAGGCCATAACTGGTGGGGGAAAAAGAAAATTCGATGTTTGACTCCACTTTTTTACGCAATATTAGAAAAAGGTATGAAGCTTGAACAATGCATGACCTTTAAGCCTATGGCCAGAGATCATGAAGTCTTTTTAGGTTTATTTAGTTTGATTTTCTTATTTTGTGAGGTGTCTACTCTAGTCTATTGTTTGAATCAAGTAGACACCCCGAATTCACGCAGTTTGAGCAGTTTTTGACCTTTACGCTTTACAAGAGTTCTCAATATATATATATATATATATATATATATATATATATATATATATATATATAAATAATAATAATAATAATAGTCCTTTCAGTTCCATTATCTTTAATGTCAAATTAAGATTGATCATCACTATGTCAACTAATAATTACAATGACAAACGATTAAACTATAACCATGTGATAGACAATATGGTTCTCATCGATTAATCCACCACTAGTCTGAAATACTTTTCAACTTGATCACCTCAATTCCACATCAAATTTGTAAAATCAAAAGTTTTTTTTATAAGTCATTCGTAAAATCAAAAGTTGGACCAACTGAAGGTCACATTGTTATGGTCTATGTGCGTTTTCAGGAATTTCATGGAGGACAGGCAAAGCAAACCATAATATATTTTATATCCATAACTATTTTTTTTTATCAGTTATATCCAAAACTATTTAGTGGGCAGGCTACCATCCGGAATCCATGCCCATCATAGATATTGCCAATTGCCGAGGTTCAGTGATAACCAGGCTGGACTTTCCAACACCCACTTGAAAGACTCTTCTAAGTTTCAACATAAACTGGTCCAATTGGGCCTAAATGGCAATTACAAACGGGCCATCCAACACCGATTCCTAATGTTGGGTTAGAAATTAGACATTGCTCTAGTAATAAAAAATAAAAAATAAAAAATAGTGAAACTTGCTTCGGGACTCAAAAACTGGAATAAAAGATTTGTATTTGTCAAATGCATGATGCAAGATACATCTATATATCCAAGGGATTGAAGTCACCGTCGTCACCTTCTTCATATTCCTCTTCTTGGAACTCTAGCATCTGGAGGCAGTCATTTTCAAAAAGAAAAGGTGCAACTTCTTCACTTCTCTGGTTGGACTTTCTATCATTCATCTCTATAACTGAGATAATCTTTTCCTTGATACAATCTTCAACAATTTCACCTCCAACTCCTTGAGACTGCAAACCAAGAAGAGAGCAGCATTCTCCTTGGAAGCCTGAGTCCTTGGATGAAAAGATTAGGCCAGCAATTGTTTTTGCAAGATCAGGGGCATGACTGCGAATCTGACAATGAAAAGCACCAGGTTCAGACTCAACTCACCAACAGGAGTATGCCAAGTAGGCAAGTAGCTAAACGGGAGCCTTAATAACAAGAAGAAGAAAAAAATCCCAATTTTCTCACAACAGAGACAATTATACAGTATTTCTGGTTCATGGTATGAGATATAATAGAACTAGTTCAATTAACCCAACAAGAAGGGAAATATTGTTAATTTTATCAGAGTTTTTCTCAAAGCAATGCATGTTTTTGACAACACTATTTTCAAGTTTTCTCTTGATTTTGTTGACAGTAAATACATCGAACCCTGCAACAATAGCAAGAATTTACAGCATTACGCCATTTATAAATGGGTAAATATGTACCTGTATATAGACTTTAACCAAGGCGATTACAAATAAACCACATGACCGTGAGGTATAATCCCACGTAAACAAGAATCTTTTAGATTGATAACCTATGTGATAGAAAATATGTATAAACTAATTTCATTTCAAGCATTATAAAAAGGACAGAGTTTGCCTTTGAACTAGGCTGAAGGAATCTCCTCCGATTCATTATGTGATAAGTCATATGACCACTCATGTGTATATTAATCACATGATTCATTAGATCATTTTAAAAAATTACATGACCGATTTAAATAAGTTGTGATTAAAGGTACATATGGATGCTCATTAAAATCACCACGTAGTGGTTTTGATGAAATTTACTCAAAACTGATTTGGAGAAAATTCTGTCCATATAAAAATATGAACTTTAGAAGCTCTCTTGAATGAAATGTTGATCTACTGAATTTGAAAATTCAAAAGATTTGTTGCTGTAGAAAATAAATTGTTTGTCATTGTTTGTCATGACTACACATGTTAGAAAATCCTATATATATAATTGCGGAAGAGAATTGCAACATAAGATATAACAATATTAATGCATAAGAAACATTAACATTGTTTTCTTAGAAGACCCACTGCAATAGAAACTTTAAAGACCCTATCTACTTGTGAAAATGAGAGATTACCTTGAGGGCGTGGGCACTTAGAAGAACTCCTGCATGCTTCTCCTTCAAATCATCCAATGCAAGTTTCACTACTCTTTTTACAAGATTTCGATCAAGCTGAGTTTTTTGCCTCGTTGATGGTAACATGACTTTGGCAACAAGTTAAGGAAGAGGCATACATACAGTACTTACATCCAAATTACTCTTTTTAATTTCATGTTTTGTTGTTTGCTTTAAAGTCTATAGAAAGATACCCTATGAAAAGAAATTGTTTTAATCCATAAAGGTTCTGAGGCCCCTGCTCTTTCACATATAAAGTACAACACTCATACATACGTACTATGCATGTAATGTGAACTGATATCAGAAAGCATACAAGGGTTGACGTTAGCCATATTTGAAACTGAAGTATATAGCACAACCTTGGATATTGCTTATGGTAATAGTGAAGGACAATATCAATATGAGCATATGGTGGCAAACCTTCCCATTCCAGCAATGAATAGCCACATTGGTTCACAATACTCCCCAAAGTCAATCCATAACTTTTCCAGTCAATGCTAGTCAATGCCTTCCCAGACGACTGGGGAATTGGACAAGGTGTGAAATCTTTGAAACACAAAACCTGAATAGAAAAATTATTCAAATCATCCAAATCAATGACAAACTAAAAAGAAGAAGCAACCAAATAAAACAAGCATTACTGGTAATAAAAGTAGTTTGCTTAGACATTGATCTTTATTTTCTCTTATGACCTTCACTGTTCTTTAAATTCTTTCTTCAGATACTTAATTTAAACACATTGTACCAAAAGCATTCTTCTACACTGAAAGTCATTTGCACATGGTTTGGACCATACTAACAATCATTCCAGTATGATGAAAGAGCATACCTAAAGACATAAGGGTATTACCCAGTTCAAACTAGATTAATTGAGTAATAAATTCAGCAGCATCTTTTGTAAATTCATATATATTAGAAAGTTGTCTTGGACTGACCCAGGGGCAACATAGTTAATACCCCTACCTTACTTCTATCCTGAACGTCATTTGCAGGTTTGGAATATACCAATTAATCATTCCAGTATATGATGACATTAGCATATCTAAAGACATGGCACAGAGGTCTTGCCTGATTCAAAGTAGATTAAATTTTTGACAGTGGATTAATTGCATAATAAATTCAACAGCATGCTTTTTAAAATTTCATAAACTAAAATAATATGAGAAAGTTGTCTTGGATTGAACCAATGGCAGCATAACCTCAGAATCCAACGAATTTTACTGCATACTTTGATAAACTAAAATAAAAGAAGGAAATATGAAATCCAAGACAATAAAGGAAGTAAATTGTTACATAAGTTTCCAACAAGAGGAATTGGCTTTAATCCTTCAACTTTCCTATATCAAGGTTGGAGCACATATTGAGAAAACACTAACCAAACTACAACTTGAACAGATGATATCTCTAAAGCATATATTATGGGAATTGAACTTGAGTGACAACATGACATCGTAAGACCTCTACTGGTCAACCAAACTATTCATAAGCTGATGTCTGATTTGCTTGATATTCAATGACCGTTTGGCCTCTGTATACACAAATATCCTAAAGTTCAACATCTTAGTGCAGACACATTTGTACAAATGAAAAAGTAAAAAAAAAAAAAAATTTGATGAATAACATCCTTGCCACTGACATAATTAGGCTCTCAGGATCCCAAAAAAATTTCTGAATTAGTGCTCACGGATCTCACTCTATGCCTGCGTACCAGATTGTGTCCTGGAACTTACACCTTCTGTCATTATATATTTGATCGGGAATAAATTATGAAGAACAAGCAAACCCTCAGCTATAACAAGTGAGGTCAAAAGAGCAACATTTAACAAATATATCTAGCATGCAACTCCCACATTCAGTGGCAAATGAATTTATAATCATAAAGTTCTATAGCAAAAAAAAAGTGAAATAGCTGGGCTTTAGTGATTCTTATGCACAATATAAGAAAATGCAAGTGATCCAATTTCCAAGCAGACTTCACATTTTCTTGAGATAAATTTGATGTTTATTCTTTATTATGAAAGAGCTGAAACGATGTAACACTGAATAGGTGAAACAAACCTCACTTTTAGCACCGCATGGCCTGAAGCAACTACTGGTTGGCTCTGAAATTTCACTTATCACAATGACAGCTTCCATCAGCAGTCCAGTATTCTTCTGGCCTTCTGTGCAGCATGCTATTCCACTCCCAAACTTGAGATGCTCCCTAACAAGAGGTCAAAAAATAGATAGATCATCAAGTAGATTTTGAGGCTTTATCATGGCTTACAAATTATTTTAATTAATATTCACATGATTAAGCTGATCAATAATGCGAGTACAGCGCCCTCATTCATCCTATTTTCTCCTGAATCAATGCAAGTTGAGCCCAAAAGATAAACAGAAACCCAAGCATGAATTTGGTGAATGAACTTACAAACTTGGAAAGCAAGAGCCACACTTTTTATTTGAGCTATTTCCATGCTTTAAAATATAATCTTCAAGGCCTGACTTCAAACGTTCAAGATTTGAGGCTGAAAACGGTAAGGGATTGGACTCATTTGCTAGAAAGATATTTTCACATCGCGATCCAGAAGCATCCTCATGTTCAACTACCAGTTCATACGCAAAATTCTGGACAAAATATAAAGCTGATCAATTAGTTAACGTCGTTGTAATTATCACAACTAGACAAATTTTTTTTTTTTTGATAAGTAAGAATTCATTACATAAAACCACCCATGTACACAAAGTGTGTACAAGAGGTACCGATTACAAACAGAACTGACAGGAATTAATCAACTCATCTAAAGAGTTGAGATGGATGTCAGTAGCATTAACCCAAGCAAATAACATAGAGAGAAAAAATTGTTTAAGGTCTTGGGTCGGTTTTTCTGTGTCTTCAAAGGATCTAGCATTCCGTTCCCTCCAAATAACCCACACAACTAGACAAATTTGCATGATCCTTCTCTAATTATATATTAAAAGTATGAGATAAATATTGAATAAAAGTAGTCAAGATCAAAGTCATAAGAGAATGTTTTCTAGTGGCATCAACAATATCTTGGAGGTCACCATTTCACAAGCACAAGTGAGCCTTGAAAAAAATGAATTACATGAAAATCTTAATTACATAAAGCAAGAATAGTACGTAGAACTCACAGGAATCTTTAGAACGAGCATCTGCAAAACCAATAGGAAACAGATTTGAGTAAATAAAGAGAAAACTAGAAGAACATATTTTCAACAAGCACTTGATGGAGAAGGATGGAAAGTGAGTTAAGAAATGTAAATCGTGAAGCAATGTGGTATCAATCAAATCGAGTAGAAGAAATCATTCTCCAAATTTTCAACTAAGATTTTTGAGGATCCTAGAATTGATTAAAATGTGCGTCCAACATTAAACTTAATTCAACCACTAGCCGAAAAACATATTAAAAAGAGAGAGCAATGTTCAACATCAACAATGCTAAGTCACCATAATCTTAAGCCCTTTCTTTAGTCATTTGCAAGACCATGTATGTGTTTACTTTTGGTTGCAAGACAACAATAGTGATTCATAAGTTGACAAGCAATCAGATAAAGTATTCACAGATAGTCAAAAGCAAGTTACACAGACTATTTACCTACATTGTTTTACAAGAGAGAAACAACTGAATCTGCACAATAGGGATAACAAACCTTTTGAAAGAAGCAATTGATCTCTGCCAGTAAAACATCAAGACTTTCAGAGATGGAGAGACATACTTCAGTCCCACTAGAAAAAACACGATCATCAAACAATTATGACAATATAATCCACAAATCAACAACTTAAAAGTTCAAGTAACTTGCATGCCTGAATTTCACACCATTCTTAGGGTTTGAAGGTAGCCTAGTCAGCCTTCTAGCAGAAGCACTTTCTTTTAGATTTAATTGATAATGATATACCTCATTGTCACATGTGCCTGCATTCTCCACAAATGATACTAGCAACATTGAAATAGATGCTAAACATTTAAATTCAATATATATATATATATATGAATTCAAAGAAGATTCTCTTCAAGAATCAGGCCTCTTCAGTTCCAATCATAACAAGATTTCATCCACATTTATAAGTTGTTTTCGGAGAATTTTTATATTATATCAAAGCACACAATTACCCTTAGAAAACAAAACTTACTTGTAGTTCTGACAGAAAGCACTCCATCTGCATCACGATATACCAGAAATCAATCAAACCACGCATCGAACCATAATGTATAAGAAAATCATTTCCTCACAAATTCAAATAACCATTTTTTTTTTCTGACATGAAAACGAATGCAGTCAATGTTAGCATCAATTGAACCTTTTAAAAAAGAAAAAACAATGTAAATGAAAATGAGGAGGTTCTGGACTCCGGTACAATCTCAGTCCTCTCTACTTACTCCACTTTTCGGCACCAATGGCTTCCCTCAAAAACTTCAAGTCCTGAAACTCGTCCAGGCAGCTTCCTATGCCGGTATCCGAAACTGCTCATGAAAAAACCAGGGAAAACCTCTTGTCATTTCTTCTCAACTGTAATTTATTACAAATTAATTTACAGCTTCTCTCGTTACATTCACTCAGGCAAAAAAGCAAACGTTTAGGCATTGCCAGATAAATGTTAAGCAAGCAACAACCCCAAACAATTTAAAAAAAACAAAGACAAAACGACGTAGCTTAGTCTCTGTTACATTCTCTACGAAAATATGAAACTATGAGCAACTTTCAAATTTATTAAAAAAAAAAAAAAAAATCGAAGTAAAATCAAATTAATAATGAGAGAGAGAGAGGTACTTGAAATTCGAAGAACGAGAGGATCGGAAGGTGGAGAGCATTTGAGAATAACTGAGAGTCTGCATAGCTCTCCGGATAATCGGCATCTTTGAATCGCAGAAGAAATTAACTGTAAGCGATATATATATATATATTTTAAACGAACAAAAATATCAGAAATGGTTTACGATAAGCGATTGATGAAGAAATTTGAGCTTTATTTTACTTATCGAAGAAACTCACTCACATGTAGACACATTGCAGGAACTGAAGCAAACTCCATCAGAGAAACTCTCAGAAGGAATTGAATTCCCGCGCGCTTGCGAACAAATTGGGAGCTGGTGTTGCGTTTTTGAAAGGCCTTGAAGCAAGGGACCCAGCCTTAATTGCAAATGGGAAGAGTTACACGGGCCTGACCCGAACTGATGTTATTGGGTCTGCGGCCTTCCAGCCCAAAATGGCCCGCCCATTTTGTCAACCTGATGGAGGAGGGAAAATAATCATATTCATACTCTTTTATTATCTAATAAATTAATAATTTGACCATTATGATCATTTTTAAAAATTAAATTGATTTAAATCTTATTTGGATTAAAATAAATATTTTTAATTCAAAAATTAACTATATGTCAGTCATCAGTTTTAAAAAATACAAAGTGAAAATTTGAATGTAAGTATGAAATTAGTAATTCTCACATATACAAGATATGCAAGAATTGACATTTCCTATATAGGAATTAGAGTTTTTTCATTTCATGAGAATTAAGATGTATATGGTAATTATAATTCTTGAATTTTTTGCCAAATGAATAACCACATTTTCATGAATGTTTTAAAATTAACAATTCTTAACCCAAATTCTTATGTAACGAACGTATCCTAAAAGTAATCCAAACAACGGGAATTAAGTCCCCACTCTTACCCATTTCTTTGCCTCTCCTTTTTCTATATCCAAACATATTTCCAATCATCCCAATGATGCCATAGGGCCATCCACACCTCAATGTCTCAAGTGGTGGCGGTGTGACGTAGAAAAAATTATCTTATGATATATTTTTATATTGTTTCATGGAACGCTCCTCTCATAACATGTGAATTCCACATATGTGTGAGTTCACCAAATGTTAGAGAGGCGTTTCATGAGACGGTCTCATAAAATATTTTCTTCACCTAAATGCGTTATATTATTGTGTATAACTTCCTCTAACATCCTGTTATATTTTGTTGTCCTAGTATTTGTGTACTATATGTTTATAGATGGTTTTGAATATTTTGTCACACACTAAATTCTTGTGAAATAAGTAATCATCTATGTCGCATCCAAATGCCATAAAACTAGCTTATGCTTTTTATTAGAATAAACACTTTACTTCTCCTTTAAAAGTGAATTATGCGAATGACTACTTTTTCTGTTTATCATTTTAAGAGGTTATCAAATATAACGTAAGACCTTAAAAGCATTATTTAGCAAAAAAAAAAAAAGACCTTAAAAGCATTTTTTCCCCCTTCCAAATGTAATTACCCGCGAGTCCGTGACCAAAATCTTAACAGTATTATTGGTTTGGGATACCCAATCTCTGTACCATGGTCTTAACAAATCAGTAGTGGCAAAAGATTGCAAGTGTTGGTCAATTTGTTGGTTGGTCTTACACAAAGAAAAAATGCAAGTCAAATTAAGAGTGCCTAGCACTACACTTAAGACTCTGAAGTCAACCATTTCAGGCCTTATGATTCACTCACTCTGACAATACTGTAACTTTTTTATATGGAGTAGGAGAATTAGGTAGGAATCGATTTTTTCAATTTTATATAAAGTTATCGTTATTGTCCACCAAGAAATGTTTTTCTTTCCACAAATAGAGCACTATTTGCCCACTCCGCATGACCAGACCACCCAATGTGTGAAAGAGCCTTGCCTTGCTTGAAACGCAGCGCTATTGACCAATTTATAGCTGAAGTTGGACTTGGTTTGGTACTATTGGTAGGTAGGTAAGAAGAATTTTTTTTTTTTTTTTTTTTAATAAGTAAATTATATTGAAACAAAGTACCAAACTAGGAAATACAACAGTACAAACAAACTACAAAAAGCCCAAAAAAACAACAAGGGCAGCAAAAACTACAAGAAAAAATAACATATAAAATAACATAAAGATCTAAAATAAGAAACTTGCAGACATCTAGAAGAACAATAAGAGCATTAGCAGTCAGTGTAATCTAGATCAGCAAATGGCAAGCGGGCAAATCAAAGAAACAATCTTCAACCGAGCGGATGGTTGGGTGCTCGAATCGCTTAAACCATGGTATCAGAGCACATGTGATCTGAGCACAGGGGCACACAATAATTAGGTGCTTAAAGAGATCTGACCTCAAACAAGGAGGAGAGATCATAAGGGACTCAGATCTAAATCTCTCAAGGGGAAGAGTTTGAGTTGGATGAAACCCCCACACCATTTGTCAAAAGGACGAAACCAGCCACATCAGGAACCCACGGTCTTCAAAGAGGCGCAAGACACCAAGAGATCCGACAAACTCCACATAAGGAGGGGAAGAAGCCACAATAGGTGGAAAATAACCCATAAAGGGCGGTGAAAACCCCATAGATAGGAGGGAGAAACAAAAAGAAATAAAAGATGGTGGAGAAAAAAAAGGAGAGAGATGACAGTAGAGGCTCACAGGTGGGTGGGGAAGGGGTCACGCGACCTAGATCGGACCGCCTCCGATCCCGATCTTGGTTTGCACGACCCCAGGAAAAGAGGAAAGGGTGAGCCGACAGCGACAAGGGGAAAGGGAAGAGGAAGGGGGGTAGCGGCTGGGCAAGGGGGCTAGGGTTTCTTATTGGAAGTAGGTGTGTTTGAGAGAGTTTTGGAGAGAAAAAAAAGTTTGTTGACTTCTTTAATTTGACACGGTAGGTAAGAAGATTGATGCAAGGGTTCAGACGAAACGAAATAGATAGTTTGTGTGATGCAGTTGTATATACAATAATCTTATTATATAGGATTTGCTTTCAATTTTTAATAGACAATAATCTTATTATATAGGATTTGCTTTCAATTTTTAATAGACAATAATCTTATTATATAGGATTTGCTTTCGATTTTTTTAATTAGATAGGGGGTAGACAAACGTTCCGTTTTTTATTTATTTATTTATCTTATGTAATTTCTTCTGTCATTTTTTATAATGTGTGTGTTCAAAGCTCTCAAAGCATCTAACTATTCTCCAAATGTGTGTAGTCTCTCCGTTCCACACATATCAAGTAATTACATAGATGAATCCCTTAAGGGTGGCCCTAGTTATGACCCTAGTTATGAATTTTGTTATGTCTTAGCATTATTCATAAATTTGTTGGCTCATGATATAACTCCATGGACTTCTTTTATGTATTTTTGTAGGATCTTTTCACCTTTGAGATCCCTCTAACTCCTTTTTTTTTTTTTTTTTTTTACTTCCCTACTAAAGATCTTTATGCAAAAAATAATTATAATAACTAATTAATTATCATGGAATTACAATTTTCTCTTTGAATTAAACTTACTGAAACTCACTCTCGTAAAATTTGCAGCCATTAATTTATTATGATTGTTTATGTATATACATTCATGTTCAAGTTACACCCAATACAATATTAATATTACACCACTTAATAACTTTTTATTACATTAATATTTTAAAAATCCCACTATTGGATTATACTTTTTACTTTTTATTAAAATAATATAATTTAAAATTTAAACATTTGATAAATAAGATAGTTGCCAATAGGGTTGTTGAAACTAAGGTTTAAATCCTCAATTTCCCACTATACCATCATCTTAATTTTTCTAAAAAAAAAAAAAAAAAGTATAAAAAGATAATGTAATCCACTATGAATTTGTTAAAATATCTTCATAATCCTTGGCAGGCTGTTATTCAGCGCCAGGTTTGCTATGTAGGGACCTCCTACGCTCCTTCAGCCATTAACTATGAGAAAGTCAATAGGTTAGAATGAGAGGTGAAAGAAAAAATCAAAAAAAAGGTTTCTCCTTTGGCTGAAATCATACGCGCATTATAACTATGGAAGCAGTCCATGGGTCCCAATAATAATTTAACGTATTAAGATAAGAAACCTGCTTTGTACCTAGGTGCCAATAAAACTCAATTTCATAATGCTGTATTTCATTCAACCCAACGAGGGGTTAGGTACAGAGCAGTTGCTTATTTATTCTGATCTACCAAGCTTACAACAATCACACCCATTTCATACATCAGAAGAGATATAGCAAAGGAAAATGGATCTTGGTAAGGTTCAAATTCCGGGCAATTCGGATCCAAACCAACCCAACGGTCAAACATCTCATTTGGCTATTGATATCGGAGGTTATCCCTTAACTCAATCTTTATTCAATTCACATGAATTTCTTCTTCTTCTTTTTTCCGTTATTAAAATTTTGATGATTCGTTCACATACTAAATATATTGATGCATGTATTTGATTTCCTTAAATCAATTAATATATGTTACATGCTATATTGATGGGCACTTTGGACGTGTCCAAATTTCACTATTGAATTAAAGAAGCTTCACAAATTCAAAATTGATTTTGGCTCTGAATTTTGTTTATAGGAGAAAATGTTGAACTTGTAATTTATTGTGGTGTTGAAGTAGCATCGTGTTTTTGTTTTGGCAGGGTCTCTGATTAAGTTGGCGTATTTCTCAACCAATGATGATGGTGATGATGAGGCGGGAAAGGAGAGTGTTGGGGTTTGCAGTGGTAATAGGAATTATCCGGTTCTTAAAGGGAGGCTTCATTTAATGAAGTTTGAAACGCGCAACATCAATGATTGCATAGACTTTATACAAACCAAGCAGCTTCATCTTGGTGGTATGTGTGTACTTACATGTTATTGCTATTTCAGAAACTGTTTTTATTTATTTATTTTTTATAGAAGTCATCATTTGAACCATGTTGAAGGAAGATTGTTGTTGTTAATGGATGCCAAAAGGGAACCTAGCTGAGCTAATAATGATTAATGGGGCTGTTCAAGATCGGCTTGGCTGAATTTCAAGCCTTTTCAAATTCCAAGCTTGTTTTGTATATGCTTGATTGAGCTCAAGCTAGTTTCACAGCCTAACCAAGCTGATGAGTTAACCTAGTACATCATTAAATGCATGTTAGAATCTCACAATCCTAATATACTAACGCACTATCGCAATATACTAAGGATTCTTCATTGTATAACCCCAAGGGGTAGCACAATTGGCTGGGACCAAGCCTCATTAAGGCCAAAAACTCTCTTATCGAAAAAAAGAAAAAGAAAAAAGATTATTCATTGTATGTCACTGTTTTAATATTACAAACTTTGGGAAAGTTTCTTTGGAAGCTCCTTGAAGCTATCTAAGCTGGTGATGGTGTAATCTACTTGACCTGAGTGTTGCTCTAGCTTAGCTGATAAAGCTGTTGACATTATCTCAAAGGTTCACCTTGATTGGTTGGAAGCTCCCTAAGAAGCCAAATCCACTCTGTTCACATGGTTTCAATGTGCTTGATGGTCCTGCAAGGCCTTTGCATTTTTTTTAGCATAATTCCTTAAAGACATAGGTAGCACCTGCATTTTTACAAGAAGATTGACTTAGGGTGGGGTATGTTATAACAGTCTGTGATTTTCTTAGGAAAAAAAAGTTCCCATTAATTGAATGCAAAAATATTTCCTCAATCCTTGTGATATTAATTAGAAAGCTGCAATTTAATGTCATTTTTTTTTTTCTTTAAGTTATTTTCAGATGCTCTTTTAATCTTCATGATGTTTCTGCTACTTTTGGTCATTCTGCTTATACGTGAAATGAATTAGGTTTCCGGCATCATGAGGCTCCTCCCATTGAGAAGACCATAATTAAGGTAAAAACCATTGTTTAGCATTGCCATACTGTTCTTCTGAAGTAGTTGGGTCAAATTAGTTGCTCTATTTTATTATCTAGATAGGAGCTGGATATCTTTTCATGATGTACTAGCAAAATAGCACATGTAATGCTTGTGCAGAAGAAAAAAAAAAGAAGGAAATGGATGCATATGGTGAGAGAGAGAATGTCATGATAAACTTGGTTTTGTGGTAGGTCCTTCTGAAGTATGCATACTTATTAACTACTTACCATATGTGAGAAGGCCACAGGTGGTGGGGCATACAAGTATACAGATCTCTTCGAAGAAAAGCTTGGCATTTGTCTTGACAAGGAGGATGAAATGGACTGTCTTGTTGCCGGGGCTAATTTTTTACTTAAGGTGTGACCCTAATACCACATTAAATTTTGGTATGTCCAACTTAATATCTGTCCTTTACATATTATAAGTTATATCCTTTCATGTACTACTTAGCCGCTTGCCTTTCATTTATCTTGAAAAATATTGTTCTGATTCTTCCTCAAATACACAGCCACACACACTCATTTGTGTCAATCAAACTAGTATTTGGGGGAGAAAAGGTGATGAAATGTTTGTATTCTATCAAATGTCTGTGTGACAAGGGTATAACTATTATTGATATTAAATTTATCTCGTTGATGTTTCAAACCAACTATTTCATTGCATTTCTTTTCTTATTTGCCTTACCAATGTCTCAGCCTATAGTTTCAACTGACATTTATATATTTTTTTGAGTAGGCGGTCCATCAAGAAGCATTTACATACATGGATGGGCAGAAGGAATTTGTGCAGATTGACCATAATGATATGTACCCCTACCTCCTTGTTAATATCGGGTCTGGTGTCAGCATGCTCAAGGTAACTGTTTTAGTTTCATATTCTTAAAACTTTTTAATTGTTATTTTATCATAATGTTCTGTATCCCTATTCCTTGTTAATTTCTGTCTTGAGCTTATATAGGTCGATGGAGATGGGAAGTTTGAGAGAGTGAGTGGAACAAACGTTGGTGGTGGCACTTTTTGGGGTTTGGGGAGGCTCTTAACAAAGTGCAAGAGGTAATTACTATATTTTCTTATTTCAGTATGATGATTGATCTTGTTATTATTTAGTTTTTAATTTATAGAACAAATTGCAAGAGGGAATTGCTATCTTTACTTCTGTCAGTATGATGATTTATCTTCTTATTACATAGTTTCTAATTTACAGACTACAAATGTATTTTCTGTCTCAGTTTTGATGAGTTGCTGGAATTAAGTCACCAGGGAAATAATAGAGTGATAGACATGCTTGTTGGGGACATCTATGGTGGAACAGACTATTCAAAGGTGAATATTCTTGATAGACAGGTCTTTAATTTAGCATGCTGAGATCTTTGCTGCTTCTCTGTGTTTTTGTACTTCAAGTTGAAGTTTGAAGTTGAATATATATTGTAGAAACTCAAGCCGTAGGTAGCCTGAGTTTTTGTAATGTGGTTTCTTGTTTAAAGGGATTTAAAATATAGGAGCCTCAATATTCCACGTCACAGTTTTTCTCATTGACTAGACTAAAATGCCATCTTTGGTTGCAATCTTGAAGACGTTGTCACAGTAGTGGTACTGTCGTGAAGGTGATGTGGGTTACATAGAAAACATCATTTAAATTATTTTAATGCAACACTATAGTGTACCTGTGCAATGCGCAGGTCATATCCTAGTTGGTTTTAATTTTAATGGAGGATGATGAAGGCCTTTTAGTTTCCATATTAATTTTCCATCTTTTGATTAAGTTCATTGTATCTTCCCCCACTTTGATGCTAACAGATTGGTCTTTCATCAACAACTATTGCTTCTAGCTTTGGCAAGGCAATTTCTGATAATAAAGAGCTTCAAGATTACAGACCTGAAGATATTGCCCGGTCACTCTTAAGAATGATTTCAAACAACGTTGGACAGGTCAGTTGCAATGGGACAGATTTCTTGTTTGCCTTAAATTGAATATATGTTGTGAAGTGGTGATGCGTGTCTGTCTTTACTGGAAGAAAACAGATTAAGAGTTAATGTTTTGTTGTGTCAAGAGTTTAGAGATACTTTTGGACTAATTCTAGAATGTATTTTATTTTTCGTTAAGCTGTTCCAATTCTAGACAGCAATTGGTTTTCTCTCATGGCCATTTAGTGCTTTTCCTTCGGTTACAGAAGCTTTGGTAGCCAACTGCAATACCCAACCAGCCAAGATTTGTCAGTGAAATATATTTGCATAATACATGTTGTGATGTTGTGATGTGTATATGATGTATTTTTCTTTTTGTACATAGAATTCCCTTCTGCCAACATCTTTTGTCTGACTTTTAGTGAGTCAAAAGCTGTACTCTCAAAGCCACCTATGCATTAAAGAACAATCCAGTCAAATGAGCTACCTTAAATTGATACTTTGTCTAGTGAGGTAGTGCAATTTGGATTAAAATTCCTTTGCAAACCCTGTAATCATCTCACTTTTTCCTCTATAGTACTCTCTTTGTATATTATGGGCATTTAGTTCCATGTCTCCCCATTTCCTTCTTATCATTTTTCTGATTTTCTCCATTTGATTTGATTTTCTGTATGGTTGTCATTTTTAATTTCTTGTACATACTGCACAACAATATGTCTCAGCCTATCATGTAACATGTAGCAAAAAAAGTCAAGAGCAGATCGTCATTGTCATAAACTATCTTCTATCCTTGAGTGGGCCTTATGGGTATATTGGGTTATATGTTGAGGCTTCAATTCTTCTTTCATCTCCTACGTTCATGCTCTTGTAGTAATCCCCTTGTACTTTGGGAAGTTTTAAACTTTTCTATAGTGTTCTTTCTTAATGGCAGGGTTCAAACCTAGTACATAGATAACCATAAAACTTTAAGATATTTAATAGTATCACAAAACCATAACAATAGTATCATAAATCTAAAAATAATGTTTACTGATCAGGCATCCTTGGTGTGCCTGACCACATTAGCTATTCTACTTTCTTTCTTTTTTTTTACTACATTATGGGGCTAATTTGGATTCTGCATTGCAAATTATTTATGCATATGCATGCATAAGTAGCAGCCATCTTAAATTTTATAGAAGCAGGGTGGTGAATGCACTTTCATAAGAGTATTTTATTTCCTGGTCTTGATCATGGTGTTTAATGCACTTTCATAAGAGTATCACATTATAATTGAGGGTTGGAAGCATACTCCCTTAAGTAAGTCCTTTGCCATGCCTGGAGAAGCCAAGTACTTAGTAACACTGTTTTCCATTTGCTAGGCATCCCTTGAGATGCAGTCTGTAATCAATGATTCTTCTTTCTCCAAAAACAGATAGACAACTTCTTTCCTCTTTTTGTCTTAGAATTTCATTTGTGCATTTTTTTTAATCTATCTTAAATCAATGTACATTCCTTAAATTATATAGTTAACTTTTAATAATAGTGTTTCCAATAATATTTCATTTTACTTCTTACGATCAGATTGCTTACTTGAATGCACTCCGATTTGGGCTCAAGCGGATATTTTTTGGAGGATTTTTCATCCGGAATCATGCTTATACTATGGATACAATTGCAGTTGCAGTTCACTACTGGTAATTATGATAGCATTTGTTTTCTTGGTCACACCTCACATATAGATTTTTCATCCGGGGTCACACTTCTATTATTTCTTGGTCACACCTCACATATTATAGCATTTGTTTTGTTCTATTATTTCCTTTTTGGCCAAAGGCTTTCAATTTAAAAAAAAAAATGTCATTTCTTTTCTGTTTTCAGGTCTAAAGGTGAGGCTAAAGCAATGTTTTTGCGGCATGAAGGATTTCTTGGAGCATTGGGTGCCTTCGTGAGCCATGAAAAGCATGGTCGTGATGACTTGATGGTCCATCAGTTAATGCAACAATACCCAATCACTTCTTCCCTTGCAAGATATAAGATTTGTAGCCCACTAAATGGGGAATTGAATGACAATGAAAGTTTAGAGTGTAGTGTCTATGCATCTTAGAATCAACAGTGGTTTCTTCTCTTGGCCTTGGATACAGGATGCAGGAAAAGGCAATACCGGGTTGCCTGTGTGCACTCTGAGCAAGTCAAAGAGTTGAAATTCTGTGTAATTTGTATAACATAATGAAAAAGTTGTAGGAAAAGTACCTGAAAAAATAAATTAAGGGGAGAGAGACAGAGACAGAGAGAGTAATAACAACTCAAAGAATAAACAATGTTACTTTCCCTAATTATTTTTGTATCATCCCTGACTAGATTTTGTAGTATACTGTAATTCAGCACACTGTAACTCTTATTGTTTAACAAAATTAATATCTTACTATAATATCACTGTTGAGTTAAACCGTTGAACTTTAATTTTTGTCTTCTTCTACTTCGATTGTGATGCCTGAATTGCAGAACTCCATTCTGATTTATGTATGCAAGTGAGTTCTCTAACACAATGGATCATGCGACCATGCTAGCATTCTAACAAAAATTCACGGGTGTATTCTGGATATGAGTTTAGCAGGTTGTCCATTCTATTAATTTAAAATAAGTGCCTCTTTATTGACTGTCATATTTTCTTTATAAGAAAGACAGACTTGTATTTGTTAAATTTTTTGATAATATTCATCAAATATTTGAGAATGAGCTTTCAAGATGAAATAAAGAAAAACATTATTTACAATATTAGAAAACTGGCAAAATAGCAATTATTATTTGAAACTTCAAACTAAATTATTAATTTTTAAGGGAAATTGGTAAATCACCAAACATGGGATCTGGGATTAATCAAACGATAG
Source organism: Fagus sylvatica (assembly GCA_907173295.1). NCBI lineage: Eukaryota > Viridiplantae > Streptophyta > Magnoliopsida > Fagales > Fagaceae > Fagus > Fagus sylvatica. The sequence continues at coordinate 23,678,288 of OU015772.1, forward strand.
AGTACCTCATATTTGACTAATTGGGAAACTCTTATTACATTTTCAAGGAAATTTCAAGATATGCCAATAAGTAAAGTAACACAAGTCTAGAATAACTATTGCAATAATTGCAAGGACAATTCAGGAATGACAGGAATGAATTATATGGGATGTTCAAATTATGCGTTATCATCTCAGTGTTAATTTGGGTTCCATTTGTTATGTTACTATGCTAAGAACATCTCTACTCTCTTGGTTTAATTCAAACTTGTTCTTCAGATCGCTGTTTGCGACAATAAAGACGAGAAATTTGGAGAAAACTACTCAAAACCCAGATGCAAAACATCTGGCTGAAAGTAGGCAGTTTCATTGTTCTAATTGATTGATTGTGTTTTCAGACAATGAACTCAAGACTTAAATTAATGTGATCTATAGCATGTTTCATGGGTAATGAACAAATATAACTAACAATCTGATGGCATTGATGAATATATATTATTACAAAATATTGATATCAGTTACAGCTAAAATCGAAACAGATAAGAAGCTCACAAGTTAAACAGAATTTAAACACAGGTAGATCATTTGGCAGTCAGCAACCTTCTTTGACATTGCTTTGCACTCCTCCTACGCAGCGCCCATCTTTCTTTAATATCACATATGTTCTCAACTAGCCGTTCATCAGACATTCCCTCAGATATTTCAAGCGCCTGATGAGATTTTTCAGGGTAAAAACCTCCCCTAATTCTGGCAGCTTCAGCAAGCATATCATTTATCAGCATCTCTGTTGTCTTACTGGTAATACCCCTAAGATACCAGGAAATAGGTGGAGGTGGAACAATGGCTGGTTGGATTAGTTGCTCCAAGCTTACTTTTGACCCTACCCTTCCTTTGCCTCTAGTACATGCACAATACTCTTCCCATGTCTTAGGCTTGAGGGGAGAGCACATTTTTTCATCAATAAACACAGGATCTACTTTCCAGCGCCCTTCAAATTTTTTCATAAACCCCGTTTTAACTTGCGTGAATTTCATCTGACAAAGTCATTGTTAGAAAATATAAAAAGGTCTTGTTCTCATTGCATAATCTAATCTCCACCTACTAAAGCACAATAATGCAATACATAGATGTGCTTGCCCCAAATGAGGTATTGTCTCAAGGTTCATAAATGAGGTACTGCCTACGAGTGTCATGTGATGGTGATGAGTACTTACTAATTTGCAATGAGGCATCAATTAAATATAGCAAGCCTATTTTTGAGAAAACAGCTACATGAAAATAGCATGCATATAAATTCATTAAGTTTCCTTCCAAAACCTTTGGGTAGGGGAGTTCTATGTTTGGTTAAAAGAAAATCCAGATACAGTATGTTTTCTTTATACTGGACATTGGAAAATTCATTTTCAACAAAGTATCCATTCGTTTGTGTTGTGAACATGTGTTTCCTACCTACCAAATGCAACCACAACAAAACATTCCTGAGACCCCTCATGTCTGTAAATTGCAACACATTCCTGAGACACACACACCAACGAAAACAACAGTGAGTTCTTACTGAGTGATCTTCTCTGTTTTGATCAACTAAAACATGAACTGAGATGGTTCCTGACCACCAAAGAAATCTCCATATGGCTGCCTGTTCCAATTCAACCACCTGCCTCAAACCTTCTTCGACCAAAACTTCTCTGGATATTACTTCCTGAAGCAAGACATTTAACTTGTCATACAAAAATTAGAATCTCTATGAGATGATTCAGCTTTATAACTCGCAGAACTTTCATTCCATAATATATATTGAAGACAAGTTCTTATAAGTGAATAACATGTTTAACTGCAACGTCCATTACCTCCTTAAGAAATGGGTGTTACTAGTAAAATCTGAAAGAAATAGTGGATGAACAGTACAACCCACCTTTATATTTTTGAAAACCCTTTTGTTATCAGGGTCGGTCACAATATTATATACTGCATCTGGAGGGAGCCCAACATCAACTTTCACATTAAGGTTGCAAAGAGAACCTTTTGGTACGCTGACCTGCCAAGAGTGACATTAAGATCCATATACTTTGTGACATTGATGGAATTCAGTATGGGGATCCAGAGAAGCTATCAACTCTGCAAGATTATCCTAGCAACGAATGCAATAGGTAGGACATTTACCATTAGTAAAATAACTCAAGTTTCTGTCTCAATATTCTTTTCTACCCAGCCTGTGTTGCATTGGGGCAACTAATACCAATCTAAGTTTAAATCATATTTTCATCCCACATGAAATTTTTTCTTGTGGAACTGGATTTATGTACTGGCATAATAGAATGTACATAGCTACCAAGATTAATCATGTCAGGACTTGACTGTTACAAAATCTTCTACTGAGATCTCAACTTGAGCCAATTTGTCAAATTCCTTAGAAAACCAAGTTGGTACAGAAAAGAACATTGTTGTTGCTTCACTCTCACCTTTATTTCTGGAGACTGATCAACCCATGATGGATTTTCTCTCCATGCTTGCATCTGTTTTTCAAAATCAACCTCCCAAGCAGTAGATGATCCTTTCTCCTTTCTTAGGACAGGGTTCACTGAGTTTACTCCTTCAATATCTTTTGCTAATCTTTGGAGCCGAGACTGTGTCAAAAAAAGGAGATTCTCTTTAACATTCAACTAAGATTAACAGCTGCTAATCCATTATAGGCTTAAAATGAGATGGCTAACCTTAATACAATTCTGAAGCTTGTGAGGAAGTTGCACAAAAAATGTAGAAAATGCTGAATTAAAAGCCCTGCGCTGTCCATTTTCCTTGTTCTTGTGAATATCTAAGTTTGTTTTTGACATCTCTGTCTCACCCATTAAACCTTGAAGTCATTTGGAAAAGTCAGTTCAATTTCTATATGTATGTAACAATGCTCCATCTTTTTGCAAACATATAGAGTTAAGAAGGCCTTGTTTTGATTAAAAATTCATTCTTTGAAACTTGGGGCATTTTTTACTTAATTACTATGTAGACGTAATTGCAAATGGACCACATATGAGTGAGATAACTTGCAATAAGCATTACCCATCAATGTTTTGCAGCAAATTCAAGAAATTTAGTTCAATTAGAATCAATATCAAGCATGAACCATCCAAAATTACAATGCAATAAATCCCTAAAGCAGTACAGAAACCCCATAGCTCTTAAAATTGAAAGGACCCAGAAAAGAAAGAGAAGTCCATAACAAAAGAATGTTACTTACAAGTGATTTTTAGCAAGGAATCAGCGTGAATAGATTCCCTTACAAAGCGAATTTTATCAGAAGAATATCCAGTGAGTCCACTGTAGACTCTTTTGAAGCTGATCCCAGATATACTGTTGGATATGATATGATATGATATGAAAACTTATAAACTGTTGTCCTAGAGTCGATAGCACGTGGTGCACATTTTACAAGCGAATGCGTGGAGACCCACCAGCACTGCAAGCAGGGGCAGAACTACATAGCCCCAAACTTTCTATAATTATGATTTTTATCCTTAAATTTATCAAAAAATATATAGATGTCCCAAAACTTTTCATATTTTTATATGTCCACCCATATGACTTTCTTAAATATATAATGCCCCCAAAACTCTTAATTCTAGTTTTGCCCTTGATACCAAGCAATTGTCTAAAAGAGCGTATATCTCATGCAATTTTTTGCAATAATCGGACTATGGTATTCACCAATTGTCTCAACCTGCTATTGTGACCCTACGATCTCAAACGCCTCTTACTAAGAATTCATACATATTTTGAAGAGGTATAGAAATTTATTTACTATTCTAAAGACCGACTAGTGGGGTTGGTCAAGAGAGCTCCGATGATCAAGTTAGTAAGAGTATTCAAAAGAAGAAAGATAAATGAGCTTTATTAGTGTTTTTGTGCATACTTTTATATATGAATTAGAGGGGTATTCATACGACTATGTTGATGGAAACCTTAACCAAAATTCAGAAAAAACTTGACATTACCTCGCCCCCTCAAGTCAATTAAGAAGACGTAAAGATGGCTTATTGTTCCTTACAAAAGGGTAATAAATGATTATATAAGAGACAATGAACTTTTGCAAACACTCATTTCTAAGCGGATGTACTAGTGATCAACTTACTTAGAACTGTTATGACACCGGTAAGCTCGGCCTTTGACCAGGTTGACCATTAATATAGGTCGGATGCTATACACAGTTCGAGGCGGGTGGCTAAGAGCAACTCCAGCAGTGCTTTAAAACTGCTTTCTATCTCTACAAATAGAGAACAAAACAAAGAAACGTGTTTTAGCAGTGCTCTATATTAACTCTGTATCTCCAAAATTTTTTACAAAATGTACAATAGCTTTTTACAAATGAAAAGCTACTGTACATTTTCTATCCGATTAAACCGATTAAAAAAAGGAGGCGGGACCACCGAGTATATATTGTTTATTTTCGTCAACGCCAATTGGAAATCCTTGAAAAAAGAAGTGGTAATTAGTAAATAATATTGTATTATTTTTGTATTATATTCATCAATGCTCTTGTGTTGTATGAATTAAGATAATACTTTGAACTTTTGTTGCTATTGAATGTCCTTTGCTATTATGGTTGATAACTCAATTTATTACTTTGAACGTTAATGTGGTAAAATATATATAGCATTGACTTTGCAAGTTATACGTGTTAATATTTTTTTATGGCATAATGGAATTTTAAAGAACTTTCACAAGAATAATATAGATTTGATAAACTTTAAATTACAATAAAGAGTAACATAAATAAATAATGCAAGCATGAAAATTAAAACTAGATAATCTTATGATTGGCCATGTAGTTGCCACAAGTGCTCCACAAGATCAGCTTGGAGTTGAGAATGAGTTTTTCTATCTCTAATGCGAATATGAGATTGAATGAAATTCTGAACTTCAATTGTAGGCTCTTGTGACACGGGTATAGGGATGCTTTCAGGCACTTGTTCGTAATCATCATCTTGTTGTACTCCATTAGGATCGCGCTCATTTTCAATAATTATGTTATGTAATATTATACATGCTTTCATAATATCATTGAGAGTTGCTTCATCCCAAAAGCGTGCAGGCCCACGCATAATTGAAAATCTTGCTTGAAGTATTCCAAATGCACATTCCATAACCTTCCTACATGCCTCTTGAACTTTAACAAAGTGTTTTTTCTTTGCTTCTAGTGGAGCTGAGATTGTTTTCACAAAAGTTGACCATTGTGGATATATACCATTAGCAAGATAATATCTCATTGTATAATCATGACCATTGATTGAGTAATTCACTGGAGGAGCACGCCCTTGACCAAAGCTCCGTAAATATAGAAGAATACTCTAGTACGTTAATGTCATTATGAGACCTAGGTAAACCAAAAAATGCATACCATATCCAACGATCATATGAAGCTACTGCTTCCAAAATAAGTGTTGGTTCACGAGAATGACCAGTATACTAACCTTTCCATGCTGTCGGGCAATTTTTCCATTTCCAATGCATGCAATCAATGCTCCCCAACATTCCTAGAAATCCACGCTTTTCGTTAATCGTGAGCAACCTAGCAATGTCATTGCTATTTGGTGACCTCAAGTACTCTTCAGAAAAAATATTAACTACCGCTTTAACAAATTTTTTTAGACTTTCTATTGCAGCGCTTTCCCCAATTCTCACATACTCGTCAGTAGAATCAGCTGCTACTCCATAAGCGAGAATCCTTAGTGCAGCAGTCATCTTTTGAAGGGACAACAAACCAAGCGTTCTAGCAGCATTTCTTTTTTGGATGAAATATGGATCATGCGCTTCTAGTGCAAATTGAAGACGAAAAAAAAGTGGACGATTCATCCGAAACCTCCTTCGGAATAAATGAGGAGGAAAAACCGGACTATTTGCAAAATAATCACGAAAAAGCCTTTCTTCGCCTTGCAAATAATCGCGCTTAATGACCTTGCGGCTTACAATTGAACCATGACGTGATGTTGATGCTCGTTCTCTTTTCAATCGTTCTTCTTCCATTGCAAAAATTGAAAGTATCTCAATTTCATCATCAGAGTCGGACTCAAGAAGAGCCATTTCCATTTCCTTCATTTGATAATCACGAGGCTTAAGATAATAATTATGATCCATAGTATATGAAAGAGAAATTTGAGTTTGATAATGAAAGAGCAAATTGGGTTTGATAGTGAGTGAGTAAACTGAATTTGAGATTAATGAAAGAGAAAATTTGGTTTGAGGTGAATAAAAATTAGAGATATGAAATAGTCCTATTTATACTAAAAGAATATGACCGTTGGAAAATATGACTGTTGGAATCTTTAAATATTGAAAAAGAAATAATAATGTTACCGTTGATTTTTTTATAAATATTATTTTAATTAAAAACTCCAGAAAATGATTTCCGAAAAAAAAAAAAAAAAAAAAAAATTGAACAAAGTGATAAAACCACCAGCAGAGAAATTTTTTTATAACCCAACAGAGAAATTTTTTTTTTTCTTTTCTCAGATCTGTAAAACCACCACCACCTGTGAGGCCAGCCACCACCACCACCCACAAGAGACCCACGCCGCTGGCCACGCCGCGAAGGAGAGACCCACCCCGCTGGCCACGCCAAGCCTTGCCGTGCCGATCCCAACGGTCTAGAGGTGGTGGAGCCGTGCCAATCTCGGCCTGGAGGAGTGGGTCTCGGCCTGGAGATGGTGGAGCCGTGCCAATTGGTTGCTGAGAAATTGATTTTGGTTGCTGAGAAATTAATTTGAAATAATTAATTTGACCCTGTTTGGTTGCTGAGAAATTGATTTTGTGGTGGTTTTTGGTTGCTCTGGATTGATTTACGGTGGTTGTGGTGGTGGCGGGTGGGAAGGATTTGTTATGGCAGTTGGTTATTTTTGGTGGGAAATAATAATAAAGAAGAATAAAAAATATAATATTTAAATGAGATAAAAGAATAAAAAAGTATATTTAAATAAAGTAGAGAGTGAAATAGAGAGTACAACTGGAGTGTTTGTCTGAAAAAATAAATAGAGAGTTGTTGAATAGTATAAATATAAAAATAGAATAGAGATAACTTTAATCAACTGCTGCTGGAGTTGCTCTAAGCTAGGATATGTAGCCAAACTGATTGAGTAGGCACCAACAACACCTTCCATTTCGGACATGAGATATGCTTTCAAAGTATCTGACTAGTTTGATGGGTCTCAACCCTACAAGCTAGTATGGATTAGCCCTATAGGGTCTTCAAGCTTCCCCCTCCAATTCCAAGAGGGGTATTTATCCCATTATTAATATTTGACTAGAGTTAAGTTCGAGCAAACTTCAAAGTTCAACAAACTGCACCAAATGGAAACTCTTCCATCATTCATCTTTGACTGTAATACAAGTGTCTTATTTATCAAGGATATTGCTTCAAGTGTGATATATGCCAACACAGCACAAGAAATGTGGGAATGAAGGAAGATTTGCACAAGGGAATGTCCACGATCTTTGAGATTCAGAAAGCATCTCTTCTTTCAGGATCGCAATGTAAGTGTTTACTTTACCAAGCAGTCTTAACTTTAGGTCTTTTCCTCCTTGTTCTTGTGGACATTGAAGATTTTGACTATGCAACATGAGAACTACACTTAATGGGGATAATCTGAAGACTGATGATGGAGCCTCTGACTATGAATAAGGTTTTTTCATTAGTTGTGCAAGAAGAGAGGCAAAGAGGCAAGTTTTCACTTTGCCACTTTATACTTAATAGACATACTATGGACACAATTTGGGAAGAAGGACATAACTGTGGTGTTACATATTGTGGATAGGACACATGGCTTTCCAGTTCATCCCGTAATAATGCTGCCATAGTTTCTGTGAAGAACCACACACATAATTGCCAACAGTTGCTTGCCTTAGTCCTCCCAGGCTTCTTTAAATGCAACACTCAAACACCACCATGCATCATCTAAGCTTCTTCATATTCTATCACTCTCAGTTCTTGTCAGTATATATCATTCTTCTTTCCCAAATTTCTTTACGTTTTTTCTGCAGCCTTCACATCACCTTTTTTGTCCAAAATGAATTCGCAAACAATGGTGTACCAAGTTTCCTCCTTTGCTTTCTCATCATCCTTTGCCTTTTCCGCAAGCTTTTCCTCCAAATGCTTCAGATGCTCTTCAGTGAATGGATAAGCATCCGCACCATGAGCTGCTATGAGCTGCCGGGCTTCATTTGTGATTGTCTTGCCACTGGGGCCAATAGCTACAGCTGCAGGAATGCCTTGAATTTTGAACTTGCGAGACAAGAATGGCTTCCTCTCATCACCAAATGGGAGGGCTAACCAAGGCATGCCTCCAAAGAATTCATCAAATGAGGATTGATCACGGTCACTTGAGATGAAAACAATTTCAAATGTGTTGTCCTTTTCTTTGATCTCATGGTATGCTTTTACAAGCTTAGGCAGGAATGCGCGACAGGGGGGGCACCAGTGAGCTGAAAAATAGAGCAGAACGTTTTTCCCAACAAGTTCAGACACCGGGACCTAATCAAGGACAGAACAGAAAATTAATTCATGACAATTCACTTAATGGTACTATTCAATGTTAATCCAATTTCTAGGATTTGAAATTCAATAGACTACTCTCTCTTCACCAAAAATTTTCACCTTTTAGTATATGTTGATGAATCAACAAGAACTGCTGTTTGTACTTATTTGGACTGTTCAAACTCAAGGATTTGGGACCGATATTTTTTACTTTTGTCTCAAAGGGAATTTCTGTTTCAAAGAAAATACTTGAAATTAAAATCTGGTATGTTTTTAAACCAGCAAGATCCCAATGGATCATGAAGCTTTCCAAAGGTGAAATCTTTGCTTCCAGACCCTACTGATTAGAAGACCAGCGATTAATGTACCTCACAATGACCAGACCAGACTGTGCTTCATAGATTAAAGTGGAGCACCCTGGATTCTCCTAAAGCAGCTCATATAGTCAATCAAAGGAGCTCAGCAAGTCTTCTATATCCCTCAGACCTACATGTTAAGGCCTTCTCTGCTTGGGCAGGCTCTGACACAAGAGTAACTGGCTATTGTGTGTTCTTAGGGTAAGCATGGAGGTTAAGAAACAATACCATCAGCCGAGGCAGAATATCAATGGCTCAGCTGTATGAGTTATATTCAAAACACTGTTTGCAGAATTAATCACAGCTTCTCTTTTGTTTTTTAGCCAGGGCATTACACATTGTGCCAACCCAGTTTTTCATGAAAGAACAAAGTCGAAATAGATTCCCAGAGATAAAATCAAGAAGGTTTAATTGCTTACATGTCAAGTAAGCAATTACAACTAAAGCTTTGGGGTTTCCCGTAGCTTAACAAGAAGTTCACAACTTGGTTTCTTGAGGGGGAAGCAGAATGCAGAACAAAGTGCAGAACGAACAAGCTGCAGAATGCAGAACATGCAGTCAGAATGCAACTCAGAATGCAGAAGATGCAGAGCAGAAGACTATTGCAGAAGCCTAAGACCACGTAAATGGTTCACTTAAACACCTGTAATTAGCTGTTGATAATAGCTGTAAACTGTTAATAGAATTTAGATAAGCACGTTAAGCATTGTTTAAGCCCAATTAGTTTGGTATAAATATTAAACCCTTCTTTGAAGTCAAGTAATTTAGTTTCCTCTTCTTCATTTACTGTTTTCTCCTGTTAGAGATATCAACACTATCTCAAAATTTTCTCCTCTCTCCTTGAGTTTATTATAAATCTCCACAAGTTTCGGAGTAAAATCATGGCACAGCCTTTGGATTGAAAAATACAGGCCAACTATTTTGCCTTCAAGCTCGGGTACAGGAACCTGCCAACAAATAGTTAACATTAACAACTAGTATTTATGTCATTCACATAATTAGAAGAACAGTGCCAAATCAAAGCTATCGATGTACTTGGACAAAAAGTATACCTCATTCCCATCATTCGAAACCAAATGGCTGCGGGAGCCATGAACCAAAATAGAACTCAAGGACTGATTCTTCTTAGCAGCCTCTTCTTCCTCTTTCAAGAAATTGATTCTTTCCGTGGAAAACGGATAGCCATCCACTCCGTATTCCCTAATGATTCTGGTCCCTTGATTGGTCGAAACCTTCCCATTGGGATCAAGGATGACAAGGTTAGGGATGCCCCTCACTTTGAACAATTCCTTGAGGCGTTTCCGGGTCTCTGAATCCGAAAATGGAATGGCAAGCCAAGGCATCTTGGCCAAGTAGCTATTGAATGACTCATCATTTCTATCAGAAGAAATGAAGACCACTTCAAAGTCACCTTTAGGCAAGAGCTCTTCATAAACTTCCACTAAGTTTGGCGTGAAATGGCAACATGGACCACACCATGAGCCAGAGAAATACAAACCCACAGTCTTTCCTACCAAATTACTGATTTTCACCTATGAAAAAAAAACACCAAAGATCAAAGATCAATATGATCTTCTTCTTTTTTACAATAAATAGTAAATTATACACGCACCCAGTAGGCCTTAAATCCAAGACCTTATCAAGGATCAATATGATTAAGCCAAAAAAAAAAAAACTTCATTTTGATCTAGCTCAGTATATATAGTATCAAAGTCAAATCTTTTTTCACTTTTTAAAATGTCAGATAATTAAAGTAGGTTTAAAATAGTTGCAAAAATATTTGATGAACTGGGTTTCTTCAATTTTATGAGCTGGTTAACATTCTATTCTAAAAGGATCATCTTTCCCACAAAAAAAAAAAAAAGAGTAAAAAATAAATATTCTATTTCTATATTTATGTATTTTATTTCTAGAAAAAAATCATAAAATGATGATCCCATATATTCATGAAATAATAAGAGTCACATTTTAAAAAATATTTTCCTTTTATTCTTTCTAACAATCATCAAAAACACGTTTCATCTAATAAAATACGTGATCATAAAATCTTGAAAGATCTAAACGATCAAGTATATAAATGTAGTATAGTGAGGAACACTATATATTTTGTTGTGTCGTGTGTGTTAGACTGTTAGTTATAATACCTGATCGCCGTTGTTGCGGACAAGAAAGTCCCTCTCGTCGGAGGAGAGAAGTGACAGTAGATCATGAGAAACGCTGTCAGAGTCACCATTAGCCATGCCTTTTGTGTTTTCTTTGCTCAGTCAGTGCAACTCGTCTGCTTGTCCCTTCGACGCTTTGTATCCTACAAATAGATTCTTTCTTTTTTTTATAATACAAAACGCGTGAATACTGACTACTTTTTCCGCGTTTTATTTATTTCTTTATTAGCAAATTACAACAATCTCTATTCGAAATGAAATCTAAAAAATTACTGATGTAAATATGATTTTATTTGTTTTTTATAATTTTTTTAAATATGAAAAATGATAATTATTAAAAGATATTTATTATTATTATGTTTATATATAAAATATATTATAGTATTAGGCATTTATTATGATTGTGTTTATATATGGAACAATATATTATTTTTATTAAAGAAAATATAACGTGTCAAGATTTTAATTAGATATTTAATTATAGAATAAAATTACAATGGAATAAATCCATAAAGCAGTACAGAAACCCCATAGCTCTTAGGGCTCGTTTGGTTCGCTGTAATAGATCCTGTAATATAATAGTTATTACGTAAGAATAGCTATTCAATTATTTAGTTATATTTTTATTAAAGCATTCCCAATGGCTTGAGCAAAATTTAAGCAAAATTTTAGTTTAAAGAGCTACTTTTTCTATTTTGCCCAATCACTTTTCAAAACACTCTCATCTGATTCTCAATTTCTAACTCTATTTTATTTAAATATTATTTTGTCACAAATTTTTTATTATTATTTTCTACCCAACTGAAACCAAACCCCACAACAACCTCATCAAAGTTTTACAACAGAGCCACAGAACAAAGTGCAAACAAATTGAGCAAGATCTCACAGAACACTCATCAAACAACCTCATAACAGCCTATCAAAATATTACAGAATCATCAAACTCTCACAGCAAATTTACAAAGCCCCAAATCAAATTTATCAAAACTTCACAGCAATTTTATCAAAACCCCAAAGAAACTCATCAAAATTTCACAACAAACAGCCTAGCAACAAGAAGATGGAACTGAAGCCTGGGTTCGCATAGTGGTCACTGGGCTTCGAGTGGTGGCACCGACAATTGACACCTCCATTATGCTTTTTGTCCAAGCTTTATGTCTCAACAAGCCATGGCTAGCCACCGAAATCGTTCACCTCGTTGAGATTGGCGACACTATGATTGTCCAGCTCTGATGCCGCTCAGGTCATTGAAGAGACTCTCCGCGACCCGTTTGAGAAAAATAAAAATCATGCAAAGAGAGAGAGGCCTTGAATAAACAAAGAGATGGTGGCTGGTGAGAGAGACGGCAGCTATTGAGAGACAAGAGGGAAAGATAGAGAGACGGTGAGAGAGAAAATTGAATAAATAAAGGGTTTAAAATAAAAATAATAATAAAATATTGATATGGCTTAGCTACAGTATCAGGCAAAAATAGCTTGGTACTGTAGCAAAAACTCATTTTGGCTAATATGAAGCTAATCGGTTGGGAGTAGTTTTGGGCTTATAAAGCTATATTTTGAGTTAATTTTAGCTTTTAGCAGACCCATTGAAAATGCTCTTACAAAGAATAGTCATTTCTTAGTAATAGTTATTATTTAAAATGAAGAATAGCAATTCCTCCAAAAAAAGAGTGTAATAACTATTCTTTTACCTTAAGTAATAACTACAAAATATAAAATATCCAAAAGACCTAATCAAAACATACGCTTCTACCTCTATCTCGCCTTTTTCTCTTTCTTGCTCTTCATTTTTCTCATCAGGTTCTCTCTCTCTCTCCTCTTTCTCTCTCTTGTTCTTTATCTTCCTCATCAGGTTCTTTCTCTCTCCTCTTTCTCTCTTAGGCCGTCGAAGTCATCTTCCTCTAGTTGGCCATGGAGATATTCTCTATCTCATCTTTCTCTCTATGGCCATAGAGGTCCTTTCTCTCCCCTCTTTCGTCTGGCTGGTGTTTTTAATCTATACAGTATTGATTTTTTTTTTCCTAGGTTTTCAATCTGTAAAGTACTGGTTTTTTTTTTTCCTATATAACCATTATTGCTAATCTGTACAGTACTAATTTTTGTGTTTACTATTTTTTCAATCAGTATAATACTATTTTTTTTTTTATCCTATATAATCATTGTTATTAATCTATACGGTATTGCTCATGAAGAAAAAATTTTTTGGTTTTTGTGTTTACAGCATATACCAGTATTTATTTATTTTTTTTTGCTTTTGGTTTTCATGTTTACTGGTGTTTTCTATTTGTATAGTACTGGTTATTTTTTTTTCCTATATAATCATTGTTATTAATTTATACGGTACTGCTCATGAGAAAAAAAATAAAAGAATTGTTTTTGGTTTTTGTGTTTACAGCATACACCAATATATATATATATATATATATATATATATATATATATATATATATATATATATATATATATTTTGGCTTTTGTGTTTATTGTTTTTAATCTGTATAGTATTGGTTATTTTTTTTTTTTCCTATATAACCATTGTTGTTAATCTATATAGGGTCCGTTTGGCCCCGTGATTTTGCAGGGCAAAAGCACGTTTTCAAACAAAAACGCAAAAACAAATATGTTTGGCCCAACGATTTTAAAGAAATTGCGTTTTTAAAAACGCCAAAACCCACGTTTTAAAATAGGAGCACTGGTAAGCTTTTTTGAAAACGTCATTTTTATACATAGATCACGTTTTCGCATCACACATTTTTTAGGGTGTCAATAACTAAAATACCCTCAAATAGTTGTTTAATGACAAATTATCAACTTCTAGAATCTCACCTCCCCTCAGATCCCGCCACATCTCGGAGCAAGTTGCAGTGACATGTTCGGCATGAGGCTTCATTTTCACTCTCTAGGCAGAGCTTCATTTTCTCTCAATATATTCAACCAAGATCTCTCCAGTACCCAAATTTTCCTTCCCTCATTTTCACTCTCTAGGCAGAGCTTCATTTTCTCTCAACATATTCAACCAAGATCTCTCCAGTACCCAAATTTTCCGTCCCTCATTTTCTCTCTCTCTCACAAAATCTTCAAACAAAGCCTATTGTAATTTGTAACTACTGGTAAATACTGATCAGTTGACTTACTTTTTCTTAGTTTTGAGGACAGACTTTTACGTGGAGGTGTGTGGTGTCCACCCACTCCACGTGTAACATATTATTTTATATGAATTGTTTAAGTTAGATATTTTAACATCATTATAGTTTTTCTTTTTCTTTTTCTTTTTAGTAAAAACATCATTATAGTTAACGTTTTTTTATTTTTTTTGGGCTAGAAATCATTACAGTTAACGTGAGATGTTATAACATTATTACGATTTTTTACCCTTTTTTTCAAATATACTCATATGGATATTATTTTTTTATGAAACATATGGATATTATTGGTTGTAAACATTTTTAATGCATTTTTTAATTTATTTAATATATAATATTACTAGTTTCGTTATAATTTTATTATAACACTTTGAAATTTTAATTGTATTAAAAAAAAAAGAAAAAAAGATAACCTTATCAGTATAGTTAAGTTCTTTTTGGTCATTTACATCAGAAACAGCAATTTTAAACTAAAATTATCCAAACGCTCAATTAATAGAAACCGCACTTTTTTATAATTTTACCAAACGTTTAAATATGATCTTCAAAATTGTGATTTCAAAACGCTCATTTTGAAATCGTTATTTTTAAAAACGCTCTTTTTAAACAGCTCTCCCAAACGGACCCATAATACTACTCATGGAAAAAGAACGAGTTATATAATTATTTTTGCTTTTGGTTTTTGTGTTTACAACATATACCCTGTATTTTTTTTTTTTGCTTTTGGTGTGTTTTTAATCTGTATAGTACTAGTTATTTTTTTTTTTCCTATATAACCATCGTTGTTAATTTGTATAGTACTGCTCATGGAAAAAATAACTAGTTATATAATTTTTTTTTGCTTTTGGTTTTTTTGTTTAAAGCATATACCAGTATTGTTTTTATTATTAAATCTGTACTGTACTGGTATTTTTCAATTTATACATAATAGAATACTAAACAAGACTCACAAAAAGTGTAAATATATAATGCATTTCAAAAAGGGTATTTTAAGAATTTGACTAAAATATAATGTCATTCTATCATGTTATCATATTGTATCAAGTTATGGAATACAGATTCAGAGTTCTATTCATGTGTTATTATCAAGCTGATAAATAGTAATATTTATTCCATTACAGTTTATTCTATTCTTTATAAATTACAATGTAATAATCATTACAGTGTACCAAACTTACCCTTAAAATTGAAAAAACCCATAAAAGAAAGAGAAGTCCATAACAAAAGAATGTTACTTACTAGTGATTTTTAGAAAGGAATCAGCGTGAATAGATTCCCTTACAAAACGAATTTTATCAGAAGAATATCCGGTGAGTCCACTGTAGACTCTTTTGAAGCTGATCCCAGACATGCTGTTGGATATGATATGAAAACTTATAAACTGTTGTCCTAGAGTCGATAGCACGTGGTGCACATTTTACAAGCAAATATGTGGAGACCCACCAGCACAGCAAGCAGGGGCAGAACTACATAGCCCCAAACTT
The DNA here is from genome assembly GCA_907173295.1 of Fagus sylvatica. Lineage (NCBI taxonomy): Eukaryota > Viridiplantae > Streptophyta > Magnoliopsida > Fagales > Fagaceae > Fagus > Fagus sylvatica. The sequence continues at coordinate 23,693,930 of OU015772.1, forward strand.
TCTATAATTATGATTTTTATCCTTAAATTTATCAAAAAAATATAAATGTCCCAAAACTTTTCATATTTTTATATGTCCACCCATATGACTTTCTTAAATATATAATGCCCCCAAAACTCTTAATTCTAGTTTTGCCCTTGATACCAAGCAATTGTCTAAAAGAGCGTATATCTCATGTAATTTTCTGCAATAATCGGATTATGGTAATCACCAATTATTTCAACCCGCTATTGTGACCCTATGGTCTCCAACGTCTCTTACTAAGAATTCATACATATTTTGAAGAGGTATAGAAATTTATTTACTATTCCAAAGACCGACTAGTGGGGTTGGTCAAGAGAGCTCCGATGATCAAGTTAGTAAAAGTATTCAAAAGAAGAAAGATTAATAAGCTTTAGTAGTGTTTTTGTGCATACTTTTATATATGAATTAGAGGGGTATTCATAGGACTATGTTGATGGGAACCTTCCCCAAAATTAAGAAAAAGCATGACATTCCGTCGTCCTCTCAAGTCAATTAGGAAGACGTAAAGATGGCCTATTTAGGTTGGAAAGTGTTAGTCTTGTTTTGGCTTATTAGGCTTAGAAATGGTCTTGTAGATACATTGTCGGGTAAAGGCAATGAAGAGTTCTTTATGTTTTCTTTTTGTAAGTCTTTTTGTAAGAAAGCATTATTGGTGTTAGTTTTTTGGCTTGTTACAGTGGATGAATGTAGTAGACTATTATGGCTATGGCTATGGCTAGTGATCAACTTACTTAGAACTGTTATGACACTGGTAAGCTCGGCCTTTGACCAGGTTGACCATTAATATAGGTCGGATGCTATACACAGTTCGAGGCGGGTGGCTAAGCTAGGATATGTAGCCAAACTGATTGAGTAGGCACCGACAACACCTTCCATTTCGGACATGAGATATGCTTTCAAAGTATCTGACTAGTTTGATGGGTCTCAACCCTACCAGCTAGTATGGATTAGCCCTATAGGGTCTTCAAGCTTCCCCCTCCAATTCCAAGATGGGTATTTATCCCATTATTAATATTTGACTAGAGTTAAGTTCGAGCAAACTTCAAAGTTCAACAAACTTGGCATGACCAAGTGTCTTATTTATCACATAGAATAAGAACATGTATCTTCCATTTTCGCGTCAGTCTTAACTTTATCACACTATGTCTACACGATAATCTGAAGACATGACGCTCAAGTTTTCACTTCGCCACACTTAATTACAAACAACATAATTACATAGGACACAAGCTCATAATAACATAGTACATAAGTAAGCACCAACACTATGTAAGCATATTCTATCACTGAATACTCTCAAGCTTTACGGCAGACATCACCTTCGCAAACAAACCCCTCCTTTGCTTTCTCATCATCCTTTGCCTTTTCCGCAAGCTTTTCCTCCAAATGCTTCAGATGCTCTTCTGTGAATGGATAAGCATCCGCACCATGAGCTGCTATGAGCTGCCGGGCTTCATTTGTGATTGTCTTGCCACTGGGGCCAATAGCTACAGCTGCAGGAATGCCTTGAATTTTGAACTTGCGAGACAAGAATGGCTTCCTCTCATCACCAAATGGGAGGGCTAACCAAGGCATGCCTCCAAAGAATTCATCAAAGGAGGATTGATCACGGTCACTTGAGATGAAAACAATTTCAAATGTATTGTCCTTCTCTTTGATCTCATGGTATGCTTTTACAAGCTTAGGCAGGAATGCACGACATGGGGGGCACCAGTGAGCTGAAAAATAGAGCAGAACGTTCTTTCCAACAAGTTCAGACACCGGGACCTAATCAAGGACAGAATAGAAAATTAATTCATGACAATTCACGTAATGGTACTATTCAATGTTAATCCAACTTCTAGGATTTGAAATTCAATAGAAAATTTTCACCAATCAACAAGAATTGTACCTGGGAACCACTTTTGTCTATCACAAAATCTTTTTCCCCATGAACCAAAAGTGATTCCAGCGTCTGTGCTTCAAGTCTGGCCTTCTCAATCTCAGCAAGCTCAGCAAGCTTCTCTGGAGTAAAAGGGTAAGCTTCAATACCATGCTCCTCAATGAGTTCAGCCACATTTGGGTGTAATGTCTTCCCATCTGGTCCAATTACAACTAACGTAGGAAGGGTTTCAAGCTCAAAGTAACGAACAAGCTTTTCGCAACTCTTGTCCTTAAATGGCACTGCCAACCACGGCATTGTTTCCAACCCTTCTTTGAAGTCTTTATCTTCACTGTCCAGAGATATCAACACTATCTCAAAATTTTCTCCTCTCTCCTTGAGTTTCTTATAAATCTCCACAAGTTTTGGAGTAAAATCATGGCATAGCCTTTGGATTGAAAAATACAGGCCAACTATTTTGCCTTCAAGCTCAGGTACAGGAACCTGCAAACAAATAGTTAACATTAACAACTAGGATTTATGTCATTCACATAATTAGAAGAACAGTGCCAAATCAAAGCTATCAATGTACTTAGACAAAAAGTATACCTCATTCCCATCATTCGAAACCAAATGGCTGCGGGAGCCATGAACCAAAATAGAACTCAAGGACTGATTCTTCTTAGCAGCCTCTTCTTCCTCTTTCAAGAAATTGATTCTTTCCGTAGAAAACGGATAGCCATCCACTCCGTATTCCCTAATGATTCTGGTCCCTTGATTAGTCGAAACCTTCCCATTGGCATCAAGGATGACAAGGTTAGGGATGCCCCTCACTTTGAACAATTCCTTGAGGCGTTTCCGGGTCTCTGAATCCGAAAATGGAATGGCAAGCCAAGGCATCTTGGCCAAGTAGCTATTGAATGACTCATCATTTCTATCAGAAGAAATGAAGACCACTTCAAAGTCACCTTTAGGCAAGAGCTCTTCATAAACTTCCACTAAGTTTGGCGTGAAATGGCAACATGGACCACACCATGAGCCAGAGAAATACAAACCCACAGTCTTTCCTACCAAATTACTGATTTTCACCTATGAAAAAAAAAACACCAAAGATCAAAAGATCAATATGATCTTCTTCGTTTTTCCGATAATTAGTAAGTTATACACGCACCCAGTAGGCCTTAAATCCAAGACTTATCAAGGATCAATATGATTAAGCCAAAAAAAAAAAACTTCATTTTGATCTAGCTCAGTATATATAGTATCAAAGTCAAATCTTTTTTCACTTTTTAAAATGTCAGATAATTAAAGTAGGTTTAAAATAGTTGCAAAAATATTTGATGAACTGGGTTTCTTCAATTTTATGAGCTGGTTAACATTCTATTCTAAAGGAGGATCATCCCCCCCCCCCCCCCCCCCCCCCCCCCCCCCCAAAAAAAAAAAAAAATAAAAAATAGGATTCTATTTCTATATTTATGTATTTTATTTCTATACAAAAATCATAAAATGATGATCCCATATATTCATGAAACAATAATAGTCACATTTTAAAAAATATTTTCCTTTTATTCTTTCTAACAATCATCAAAAACACGTTTCATCTAATAAAATACGTGATCATAAAATCTTGAAAGATCTAAACGATCAAGTATATAAATGTAGTATAGTGAGGAACACTATATATTTTGTTGTGTCGTGTGTGTTAGACTGTTAGTTATAATACCTGATCGCCGTTGTTGCGGACAAGAAAGTCCCTCTCGTCGGAGGAGAGAAGTGACAGTAGATCATGAGAAACGCTGTCAGAGTCACCATTAGCCATGCCTTTTGTGTTTTCTTTGCTCAGTCAGTCTGTGCCTGCAACTCGTCTGCTTGTCCCTTTGATGCTTTGTATCCTGCAAATAGGTTCTTTCTTTCTTTTATAATACAAAACGTGTGACTAGTGACTACCTTTTCTTTTAAAAAGTACTGGTCGGTAATTTTTTTTATTATTATTTTTTTCTCTTTTATTTTTTTGTTTAAAAATAAAAATTGATAATAATGATATTTATTAAAAGACATTTATTATGATTGTGTTTATATATATGAAACAATATATTCTTTCTATTAAAGAAAATATGATGTATCAAGATTCTAATGGAATGTTTAATTATAGAATAATATTTATTATGTTTGTGTTTATATATATGGAACAATATATTTTTCTATTAAAGAAAATATTATGTGTCAAGATTCTAATAAATGTTTAATTATAGAATAAAATTTAAATTCAATTAAAAATATATATATATATATATATATATTAATAATGAGGTGTAAAATTGTGAGAACTCAAAAACTTATGTGGTGCAATATTATGAGATTAACCAAAAGTCAAAAAGTTTCGATTTTACATTATAGTATAGATTTCTTTGTTAGTAAATTATAACAACTTGCGTTTTACGAAATGAAATATAAATAAAGAATTATTGGTCTAAATATGATTTTATTTGTATTTTATATATTTTTTTAAATATGAAAATTGATAATTATTAAAATATATTTATTATTATTGTGTTTATATAAAATATATTATAGTATTAAACATTTATTATGATTGTGTTTATATATATGGAATAATATATTATTTTTATTAAAAAAAATATAATGTGTCAAGATTCTAATGAGATGTTTAATTATAGAATAAAATATATATTAAAATAATGAGGTATAGAATTGTGGGATCAGCTTATATGGCGCAATATTATAAGGTTAACCAAAAGTAAAAAAAGTTTCGATTTTACATTATAGTATAAATAATAGAATAGAATAGAATAAGTAAATTATAAAAGAATTGAAAGAAATAGAATTAAATTGAATGAGAATAAATAATGAAAATGATTGAAATAAAATAGGCGTTTCTTCCAATTCCCTCCCGTTTTAGGAGGAAAAAAAGAATTGAGCTTTTCAAAGAAATTTGGGGAATGAGTGTTCACTCCTACTCATTCCAAGTGAATGATTTTTCATTTTCTCTTACTTAAATTGCCAAACAAGGGAATGAAATGCATATTCTTAAAATATTCTTTACATTCCATTTCTTTCTACATATTTGCTTCTACCATTCTAATTTAGAAAATGATACTTCATCCCCACATATTTGTTGGAAAATTACACTTTATCTCTTCATATTTGTTAAGAAATGATACTATGCTCTCTCACATTTATTAAATACTGACACTCTATCATTTTTATTGTATTTTAAGAGATAGGAGAGTAAAGTAAAGTGTTATTTTCTAAAATAGGGGGGACAAAATGTTATTTTGCTAAACATTAAAAGGGGTTTTTCTGTTTTACTTTTCTTTAAAATAAGTTTAAGGTTTATTTATTTATTATTTTTATTTAAAGTAGGAAGCATTAAGCAAGCACGACCCAAGGTTCCAAATACACCTAAAAGTAACTTGGAATATGTTTAAAACGAGAACAATAACGTATATATATATAATAAAATTCATAATTTATTGAAAAATAGATTGCAATTAGTATAATAGTATTTTCAGATTAGCACTAATATCATTTCTATTATATATCTGTGATCACTTTCCACCAATTCATCAATATTACAAAAACGTCTTGATTCATTATGTCATTAGGCGAATTGTATTCCTTATCCACAATATCATAATTCATGATGTCATTTGGCAAACTGTATTCTTTATCCATGTGGAGCATTATTCATCTTTGTTTATATTCATTAAATGAATTCAGAATAATGCGTAAACCCTGACCCCACGTCAAAAAGTATCCTTAGCAACGAAGGAAGTAGGTATCAGTAGTTATTATTATTATTATCTTTTACTTCTTCTTTTTTTGTAAAAAATAGAAAACAGATAAAGACGACGACTTTGAGTCATTGTCTACTTTCCTAAACGACAAAGGATGAGTTGGAACCATTTTCTAACCATATTTTTAACTATACTTTTTGTTAGAAGTATATTTTGAAAATGAAGTTTTGAACTTTATTTTTAAAAAATAATTTTTCAAAATTAAAAATTTTATAAATCATGTTTTCTTTTTCTTATCAAACATAAAATTTTAATTTTAATTTTTTAAAATATGACCTTCCAAATGGGATTCCAAATGGTCACAATAGACAGTACTCTGCCACTGCAATTGAGCCATTGAGGTTAGTGGATATGGGTAGGTCATGGCCTTGACGGGTTAATTTTAAAGTAGGCCACCATCCAGCTCATCCTAAGAAATCTTCACACCCTTTGAATCTGCTTGCCTTTTCTAGGACTTCTTAGTTCTTTATGTCACCTCAATCTTTTTGTGTTTTTGTTTTGTTTGAGTAATGTTATCTATATAATAAATTTCACTATATTTTTTTATAATTGTTGAATTGATAGGTTGTTGCTAGTTTTCATATAAAAAATTATTCACTATTTCCGAAATATAATAAATATATACTTATTCTTATCATATAAATCGTAGATTCTACCATGAATTTAATCAGTGAGATTCACCATTTGTATGAACGAAGAGGATATATGTTTATTATATTTTAGAAATATTGAATAATTACTCTTCTAATAATAATTTATTATGTACCATTAACAACTTATTATCTCAACAATTTATTTATAATCATGGACTACTGAATAATTTTCCTAAATCAAGAAACTCACTTAAACACGTCTTGACTTTTAAATCCGTTTGACTCTCTTTTGGATTCAATTTCAAATCTTTGGGCCCATAACAATGTTTTCTGGTACCCAAAAGGCCAAAACTAACAATTGTATCATGCCAAAAATTTGACAGGAATCTTACATTCACCTTATAGGCTTATAGTCCATATGCCGGCTTTAATGCTTTAATATATATATATTAGGCTTGGCAACTAAGAAAAGTCGAGGACATATATTTTTCTTTTTACTCTCTGTAATATTAAAAAAAGAAGACGAAGAATAAACTCATGTTTTTAAAACCTGACTTTTAAAGAATCTGAAAAGGGAGATGTTGAAGGTTTAGGTAAAAAATATTGTAAGTCATATTTTGAAAGAATAAATGAAGATAGGGACAAAAACGTCCTTGAGATTTAATGGAATGATATTCCCCCCAAACCTTAACAAAAATGACACTCATCTGTTTGAGGTTTGTGGAAAATCAACACATAAATCCTACCATTAATATTCTAATTTTTGAAAAGATTCTTTTTACAAAGCATTAATCATAGTTAGTGAAACTTTTTCATTAAATATTATTGTTCACCTAAGAATTTGGTAATAGTTTTATTTCTTTGGATAACTTGTTAAGCTCGAGCTTATTCATAGGAACTTGATTATCATTTTCCTATATACAATGAACACCATAAATAATATTTTTTTACCTTTGTCATCCAAACAAATGAAAATGATATCTATTCCTCTTTCTTACTTAATTTTTGAAATATCCAAATAATGAGAAAGGGTAACCCTTCCACTCATGTCCCCTCTCTTCTCTTTCCCCCCTTATTCTCTATTCTCCTCTCCCTCCAAACATCCCAACAACACAAAGGATCTCAATTCCTTAACCCACTAACACTAATGGCCTCTTATATAGCTTCTATGTCCTTTATGCCTTTTGTTTTTTGGGCCCATTACAATATATGGAGTACCTGGGAGGAGAGCATGAATTAAAAAGTACAAATACTACAGCATCCATAACTTTTAGGTCAGCAGATATCTTCAACATGAGAGATTATTATAACAATAATAGCACACTTATATTCATACTATAGATAAGGTATGTAACTATGAAAGTTTAATACTTACATCACAAGCAAATGACTCAGGAAAAGAAAAGGACATTAAAGATCAAATGATCTCAAATTTAAGATAGGGAATTGTCAAGCTTTGAAGCAAACTTCTCCATCACAAACCCATCATTCCTGGGGATTTTCATCCAAGGCACACTTTGGATGAAGATCAAAGTCACACTCATCACAGTAATATGACCAGACATGTCCCTCCTCATCGCACCCATCACATCGAAAAATATTACGGCGAGCAAGCACAAGCTCGTGCTCCTCATGGAGTTTGTGTTTCAACTTCTCAGGCCACCCCTTTGCCATCTCCTCGAATTGTGCCTCAATCTCCTTCAACCGCTCATCAGTAAAAGGATAAGCATCAGCCCCATGAAGCATTATGAGATCTCTAGCTTCTTTCGTGACGGTCCTGCCACTTGGTCCAATGGCTACAACCGTGGGAATGCCATTGACCTTGAAAGTACGACTCAAGGATGCCTTCCTTGTGTCGCCAAAGGGAAGCGCTAGCCATGGCATTCCTGAAAAAAATTCATCAAAGGACTCTTGGTCCTTGTCACTAGAGATGAAAATCACTTCAAAAGCATCATCCTTTGCCTTGATCTTGTGGTATGCATCCATAAGTTTTGGTAGAAAGGCACGGCATGGAGGGCACCAATGTGCTGAGAAGTAAAGGAGGATGTTTTTTCCCACTAAATCTGACACTGGAACCTGAAAAAAGGAAACAATAATATCATATGTTAAACCAATAACTAAACTTCACAACAGTTGGACCAAATCTTATGACATAATCCATATGCTATTTTAATATTTGCAAGCAATGAATAAATCTTTGGTTACCTTGACTCCATTTTTCCCAATGACAAAATCTTGGTCTCCTGAAACCAAAATTGACTCCAAGGTTTGAGCTTCCTGTTTTGCCTTCTCAATCTCAGCCAGCTCAACAAACTTTTCTGGGGTGAATGGGTATGCCAGAATCCCATGTTCCTCAATTTCTTCAACAACATTGGAGTGAACAGTCTTCCCATCTGGCCCTATAATAACCAAAGTGGGGGGGGCTGAGAGATCAAAGTACCGAGCCAGCTTCTCACAACTCTTGTCCTTGACAGGTAGTGCAAACCAAGGCATGCTTTTGAAGCCTTGATTGAATGATTCCTCATCATCCTCAAGTGGTATCAACACAACCTCAAATTTCTCTCCCTTGGCTGTCAATTTTTCATAAACCTCAACAAGTTTTGGAGTAAAATCCTCGGAAGTCTTGTACGAGAACAATGAGAAATACAGACCTACTGTCTTCCCTTCAAGTTCAGAGACAGGCACCTTGTACATTGAGAATAAATACAAATTAGGGGAGATGAATAATATATTTCAAGAAAATTAATAAAATATAACGAGCAACATCATAACAATTTACCTTGGTTCCATCAGCTGAAATGACAAAGTCGCGTGAGTGGGATACCAAGATAGAACTCAAGGACTGATTCTTCTTAGCAGCCTCTTCTTCCTCTTTCAAGAAATTGATTCTTTCCGTAGAAAACGGATAGCCATCCACTCCGTATTCCCTAATGATTCTGGTCCCTTGATTAGTCGAAACCTTCCCATTGGCATCAAGGATGACAAGGTTAGGGATGCCCCTCACTTTGAACAATTCCTTGAGGCGTTTCCGGGTCTCTGAATCCGAAAATGGAATGGCAAGCCAAGGCATCTTGGCCAAGTAGCTATTGAATGACTCATCATCTCTATCAGAAGAAATGAAGACCACTTCAAAGTCACCTTTAGGCAGGAGCTCTTCATAAACTTCCACTAAGTTTGGCGTGAAATGGCAACATGGACCACACCATGAGCCAGAGAAATACAACCCCACAGTCTTTCCTACCAAATTACTGATTTTCACCTATGAAAAAAAAACACCAAAGATCAAAAGATCAATATGATCTTCTTCGTTTTTCCGATAATTAGTAAGTTATACACGCACCCAGTAGGCCTTAAATCCAAGACTTATCAAGGATCAATATGATTAAGCCAAAAAAAAAAAACTTCATTTTGATCTAGCTCAGTATATATAGTATCAAAGTCAAATCTTTTTTCACTTTTTAAAATGTCAGATAATTAAAGTAGGTTTAAAATAGTTGCAAAAATATTTGATGAACTGGGTTTCTTCAATTTTATGAGCTGGTTAACATTCTATTCTAAAAGGATCATCTTTCCCACAAAAAAAAAAAAAAAATCAGGATTCTATTTCTATATTTATGTATTTTATTTCTAGAAAAATCATAAAATGATGATCCCATATATTCATGAAATAATAATAGTCACATTTTAAAAATATTTTCCTTTTATTCTTTCTAACAATCATCAAAAACACGTTTCATATAATAAAATACGTGATCATAAAATCTTGAAAGATCTAAACGATCAAGTATATAAATGTAGTATAGTGAGGAACACTATATATTTTGTTGTGTCATGTGTGTTAGTCTGTTAATTATAATACCTGATCGCCGTTGTTGCGGACAAGAAAGTCCCTCTCGTCTGAGGAGAGAAGTGACAGTAGATCATGAGAAACGCTGTCAGAGTCACCATTAGCCATGTCTTTTGTGTTTTCTTTTGCTCAGTCTGTGCCTGCAACTAATCTGCTTGTCCCTTTGATGCTTTGTATCCTATAAATAGATTCTTTCTTTCTTTTATAGGGTCATTCTACAGTTGCCACCCTTTTGTTTGTGGGTAACGTACCCACCTAAATCTCCACCATTAATTTTAATAAGTCTAATCCTGCCGGTTTATTTAATTAAAATGGGTTTATCTGTTTATTTAATTAAAATGATCTCTGTCATCTAAAACCCATCCCCAAATCTCCACCCCCAACATCTAAAAACCCTCTAGTTCACATTCACAAACAACTCACAATAGGCAACCGCCCATGCATCGTTGTTGCCCCACCACCACGTCCTCATCAACCCCTCCCACCAAACCCATCTCATTCTCACCTCCGGCTCCCAACACACAGGATTTTTTATTGGATGTTGGTCATGGAACAAAGAAAATTCTGTGAAGAATTCTCATGTGGCTGCTAATATGCTATATGAGTTTAAAGCTCACATAATCTAAACATATTAATATTATCTGTTTGAAATACAAGAAAAAGTACCTAAAAAAAGAAACTATTTCTTGAAATATTCCAAACCAACAACTATGAGTTTTGTTTTTTGAGGGAGTAGAGTAGATATTTAAAGTGGATTTTAGGAATTTTCCTGAACCAATTGCAACAGTATGTTAACATTTGCCATAGCGCATGCCTGCCAAAAAAAAAAAATTGGGGCGACGGTGGTGGGGGCTGGCAATGAGATATGAATGTGAACTAGAAGGTTTCCGGATGAGGGATGACTTTTATTGTGATGTTATTAACAGAAGTTGGTACTATCAATTTTTAAATATAATAATTTTTTTAATGTGATTAGAGGGTACTATTATTTGTGATAATGATACTATTAATTTTACAAAAAAAAAAGAAAGATAATGATACTATTAAATATGATGTTGGTATCATAAGATGTAACACAAAATTAAGGTATTAACTAATGTGATGTTAGGTACTAACTAATGTGATGTTAAGTACCATTATATGTGATGTACGGTACCATTATATGTGATGTAAGGTACCATCATATGTGATATTGGTACTAGGTAGCATAAATGTGATAAAGCTACTATCATATGTGAAGTGAATAAAGGTACTAAATAATGTGATGAAGGTATTATCATATGTGATATTAGTACCATCAAATGTGATGATGGTACCATTAATGTGATGTTTTGTAGCAGGTTACCCATTTAGAGGTACGGTACCCACGTGGGTACCGTATGTTGTGGAATCGTGGATACTGTAAAATGACCATCTTTTATAATACAAAACGTGTGAATATTGATTACCTTTTCCGCGTTTTATTTATTTCTTTATTAGCAAATTACAGTAATCTTCTTCTCGAAATAAAATTTAAAGAATTACTGATTTAAATATAATTTTATCTGTCTTTTATATTTTTCTAAATATGAAAATTGATAATTATTAAAAGACATTTATTATTATTGTGTTTATATATAAAATATATTATAGTATTAAACATTTATTATGATTGTGTTTATATATGGAACAATATATTATTTCTATTAAATAAAATATAAAGTGTCAAAATTCTAATGAGATGTTTAATTATAGAATAAAATTTAAATTCAATTAAAAAATATATATTAAAATAATGAGGTGTAAAATTGTGGAACCAACTTATGTGATGTAATATTATGAGGTTAACTAAAAGTAAAAAAAGTTTTGGTTTTACATTATAATATAGATAATAGAATAGAATAAGTAAATTATAAAAAAAAAAATTGAAAGGAATGGAATTGAATTGAATGAGAATAAATAATGAAAATAATTGAAATAAAATAGGCATTTCTTCCAATTCCCTCCCGTTATAGGAGGAAAGAAAAATTGAGCTTTTGAGAGAAATTTGAGAAATGAGTGTTCACTCCTACTCATTCCAAGTGAATGATTTTTCATTTTCTCTTACTTAAATTACCAAACAAGGGAATGAAATACATATTCTTAAAATATTCTTTACATTCCATTTCTTTCTAGATATTTGCTTCTACCATTCTATTTTAGAAAATGATACTTCATCCCCACATATTTGTTGGAAAATTATACTTTATCCCTTCATATTTGTTAAGAAATGATACTATGCACTCTCACATTTATTAAAGGACATAATTTTCTTCCAATCCGGTTTGGAGGAATTCTCATTTAATCCACTACGTGTTAATTAAATAGACTATCCATATATATTATTTGAAAAAGTCACATGACTCATTAAAAAAGTCATGTGACTAAAAGTACATATGGATTGTCTATTTACTTACCACATAGTGAGTTGAAGGAGGATTCTTCTAAATTGGGTTAGAGGAAAATTATTTCCTTTATTAAATACTGACTCTCTATCATTTTTATTTTATTTTAAGAGATAGGAGAGTAAAGTAAAATGTTATTTTCTAAAATAGGAGAGACAAAATGTTATTTTGCTAAACATTAAAAGGGGTTTTTCTGATTTACTTTTCTTTAAAATAAGTTTAAGGTTTATTTATTTATTATTTTTATTTAAAGTAGGAAGCATAAGCAAGCACGACCCAAGGTTCCAAATACACCTAAAAGTAACTTGGAATATGTTTAAAACGAGAACAATAACGTATATATATATAATAAAATTCATAATTTATTGAAAAAATAGATTGCAATTAGTATAATAGTATTTTCAGATTAGCACTAATATCATTTCTACTATATATCGTGATCACTTTCCACCAATTCATCAATATTACAAAAATGTCATGATTCATTATGTCATTAGGCGAATTGTATTCCTTATCCCCACGTCAAAAAGTATCCTTAGCAAGATTAGCAAGATTTCTGATGTATATGACTTTTCTCTCAAAAAAATATCTTTAGTAAGATTTTAGATATATATGACTTTTCTCTCAAAAAAATATCTTTAGCAAGATTTTGGATGTATATGACTTTTCTCTAAAAAAAAAATATCCTTTGCAAGATTTAAGATGTATATGACTTTTCTCTCACAAGTAAGTGGGGTCAAGTTCACATATTATTTTGAATTCATTTAATGAATATATACAAAGATGAATAATGCGTGGGACCCACACTTGCTTGTGAGAAAAAAGTCATATACATCCGAAACATTAAATAAATCCTTTTTTCCTTAGCAACGAAGTAAGTAGGTATGTGGAATTATTATTATTATTATTATTATGTTTTACTTTTTTTTTGGTAAAAAAATAGAGAACAGATAAAGACAAAGACTTTGAGTCATTGTCTACTTTCCTAAACAACAAAGGGTGAGTTGTAAATCTATTTTCTAACCATACTTTTTGTTAAAAATACATTTTGAAAATAATGTTTTGAGCTTTATTTCTAAAAAATGAGTTTTCAAAACTAAAAATTTTACAAATCATGTTTTCTTCTTTTTACCTAACATAAAATTTGGATTTACTTTTTTAAAATATACTTTTTACCTTCTAAATGAGATTCCAAACGGGCACCAAATGGACGGTACTCTGCGACTGCAATTGAGCCATTGAGGTTAGTGGATATGGGTAGGTCATTGGCCTTGACTGGTTAATTTTAAAGTAGGCCACCATCCAGCCCATCCTAAGAACTCTTAACACCCTTTGGATCTGCTTGCCTTTTCCAGGACTTCTTAGTTCTTTATGTCACCTCAATCTTTTTGTGTTTTGTTTTGTTTGAGTAATGTTATCTATATAATAAATTTCACAATATTTTTCATAATTATTGAATTAGTAGGTTGTTGCTAGTTCTCATATAGAAAATTATTCACTATTTCCATAATATAATAAATGTATACTCATTCTTGTCAAATGAATAGTAGATTTCACCATGAATTTAATCAGTGAGACTCACTTTTCGGGTAAGAACAAAAATGGACATGTATTTATTATATTCCAAAAGTATTGAATAATTACTCTTCTAATAACAATTTATTATGTACCATTAATAACTTGTCATCTCAACAATTTATTTATAGTCATGGACTACTGAATAATTTTCTTAAATCATGAAACTCACTCAAGCACGCCTTGACTTTTAAATCCGTTTGACTCTCTTTTGGATTCAATTTCAAATCTTTGGGCCCATAACAATGTTTTCTGGTACCCAAAAGGCCAAAACTAACAATTTTATTATGCCAAAAATTTGACAGGAATCTTACATTCACCTTATAGGCTTATAGTCTATATGCCGGCTTTAATGCTTTATTTTATATATATATATCATCTGTTCTAATCCGTTCTACAATGTTAGGTTTGGCAACTAAGAAAAGTCGAGGACATATATTTTTCTTTTTACTCTCTGTAATATTAAAAGAAGAAGAAGAAGAATAAACTCATGTTTTTAAAACCTGACTTTTAAAGAATCTGAAAAGGGAGATGTTGAAGGTTTAGGTAAAAAATATTGTAAGTCATATTTTGAAAGAATAAATGAAGATAGGGACAAAAACGTCCTTGAGATTTAATGGAATGATATTCCCCCCAAACCTTAACAAAAATGACACTCATCTGTTTGAGGTTTGTGGAAAATCAACACATAAATATTCTAATTTTTGAAAAGATTCTTTTTACAAAGCATTAATCATAGTTAATGAAACTTTTTCATTAAATCTTATTGTTCACCTAAGAATTTGGTAATAGTTTTATTTTTTTGGATAACTTGTTAAGCTCGAGCTTATTCATAGCTACTTGATTATCATTTTCCTATATACAATGAACACCATAAATAATATTTTTTTACCTTTATCATCCAAACAAATGAAAATGATATCTATTCCTCTTTCCTACTTAATTTTTGAAATATCCAAATAATGAGAAAGGGTAACCCTTCCACTCATGTCCCCTCTCTTCTCTTTCCCCCCTTATTCTCTATTCTCCTCTCCCTCCAAACATCCCAACAACACAAAGGATCTCAATTCCTTAACCCACTAACACTAATGGCCTCTTATATAGCTTCTATGTCCTTTATGCCTTTTGTTTTTTGGCCCATTACAATATATGGAGTACCTGGGAGGAGAGCATGAATTAAAAAGTACAAATACTACAGCATCCATAACTTTGAGGTCAGCAGATATCTTCAACATGAGAGATTATTATAACAATAATAGCACACTTATATTCATACTATAGATAAGGTATGTAACTATGAAAGTTTAATACTTACATCACAAGCAAATGACTCAGGAAAAGAAAAGGACATTAAAGATCAAATGATCTCAAATTTAAGATAGGGAATTGTCAAGCTTTGAAGCAAACTTCTCCATCACAAACCCATCCTGGATTTTCATCCAAGGCACACTTTGGATGAAGATCAAATTCACACTCATCACAGTAATATGACCAGACATGTCCCTCCTCATCGCACCCATCACATTGAAAAATATTACGGCGAGCAAGCACAAGCTCGTGCTCCTCATGGAGTTTGTGTTTCAACTTCTCAGGCCACCCCTTTGCCATCTCCTTGAATTGTGCCTCAATCTCCTTCAACCGCTCATCAGTAAAAGGATAAGCATCAGCCCCATGAAGCATTATGAGATCTCTAGCTTCTTTCGTGACGGTCCTGCCACTTGGTCCAATGGCTACAACCATGGGAATGCCATTGACCTTGAAAGTACGACTCAAGGATGCCTTCCTTGTGTCGCCAAAGGGAAGCGCTAGCCATGGCATTCCTGAAAAAAATTCATCAAAGGACTCTTGGTCCGTGTCACTAGAGATGTAAATCACTTCAAAAGCATCATCCTTTGCCTTGATCTTGTGGTATGCATCCATAAGTTTTGGTAGAAAGGCACGGCATGGAGGGCACCAATGTGCTGAGAAGTAAAGGAGGATGTTTTTTCCCACTAAATCTGACACTGGAACCTGAAAAAAGGAAACAATAATATCACATGTTAAACCAATAACTAAACTTCACAACAGTTGGACCAAATCATATGACATAATCCATATGCTATTTTAATATTTGCAAGCAATGAATAAATCTTTGGTTACCTTGACTCCATTTTTCCCAATGACAAAATCTTGGTCTCCTGAAACCAAAATTGACTCCAAGGTTTGAGCTTCCTGTTTTGCCTTCTCAATCTCAGCCAGCTCAACAAACTTTTCTGGGGTGAATGGGTATGCCAGAATCCCATGTTCCTCAATTTCTTCAACAACATTGGAGTGAACAGTCTTCCCATCTGGCCCTATAATAACCAAAGTGGGTAGGGCTGAGAGATCAAAGTACCGAGCCAGCTTCTCACAACTCTTGTCCTTGACAGGTAGTGCAAACCAAGGCATGCTTTTGAAGCCTTGATTGAATGATTCCTCATCATCCTCAAGTGGTATCAACACAACCTCAAATTTCTCTCCCTTGGCTTTCAATTTTTCATAAACCTCAACAAGTTCTGAAGTAAAATCCTCGGAAGACTTGTACGAGAACAATGAGAAATACAGACCTACTGTCTTCCCTTCAAGTTCAGAGACAGGCACCTTGTACATTAAGAATAAATACAAATTAGGGGAGATGAATAATATATTTCAAGAAAATTAATAAAATAACGAGCAACATCATAACAATTTACCTTGGTTCCATCAGCTGAAATGACAAAGTCGCGTGAGTGGGATACCAAGATAGTTTTCAAGGACTGATTAGTCCTGGCTGCTTCCTCTTGATCTTTCAAATCTTTGATCTTTTGTTCGGTGAAAGGGTACCCTTCAATTCCATACTCCCTAATGATCTCAACTCCATTATCACACACAACTTTCCCATCTTCATCAAGGATTACAAAGTGGGGTATTCCCCTAACCTGGAACAATTCATCCAAGCGATCACGTGTCTCTGAATCTGAAAATGGGATTGCAAGCCATGGCATCTTGGAGAAGTACCCTTTGAAGGACTCCTCATCTTCATCACCTGACACAAAAATGATCTCAAAATCACCTTTCGGAGAGAGTTCATTGTACACCTCAACTAAAATTGGGGTGAATCGGCGACAGGGGCCACACCATGATGCTGAAAAGTACAAACCCAACTTCTTCCCTTTCAAGCTTTCAATTTTAACCTGAAAAATTTCACAATTCAAGAAATGACTCCCCTCTTAACTCATTTCATAACATTCGTAAGAGTACAATGCTTGACATTTGGTCTATGGAACAATTCATCCAATCAAAAGGCAAATTTCATGATCATTAAATTAATTTTAACAAATTCGCAATTTTAATACCCATAGATCCAGCCACTCACACTCCATTGAGTCCATCATTGGTTTTGATAAAATAACAGATGACACATGATATTTTACAGACTCCATTGGTATATAAACCGAAAATTCTTCTTCTTAATTTTTTTCTCCCATTAACCTGTTGGCAAAAGCTTCCCCATTTGTTAAATTTGCATTCCATTATTCCATATAAACTTATTGAACTTCTAATCGTTTTTTTCTTTTTTTCTTTCCAAACATCATCATGAGAAAGTTATGTATCAATAATCAATAGGAACAGAGACCTGCAGGAACTACTAAACTGAGAAATGTGATATACATGTACCCACATACACAAAATAAATTAATGCAGCAATATTATGTGATATCGTTGGAAAAAAAGAAATGAGGTGGTCCATAGTGCTGATCCTGAGGGGCTTATTGATCCAAGACAGATTGCAGATCAAATCCAAAAATCTTATCTTGACCATTGCCAGGCATGGGATTTCAAGATTTTTGATAGAGGCAGATTGCTTGGTTGGGCTCCCCTTACTCCTCCACACATTAAACTTAATTTTGATGCAGCTATTGGTGAGGGTGTTGCTGGTTTGGCTGTGGTTTGCAGGGATCATATGGCAAAGCTTCTTTTTATATGGATTGATTTAATTAAGCTGGATGACCCTCTTATGACTGAAGCTAATGCTGCTCTTCTAGCTGCTAGAAAAGCTACAGAAGTGGGGTTCCAATCGGTGATTGTGGAAGGTGATTCACTCAAGGTGATCCAAGCTATCCAAGGTATCCTAAAAGCATATATTTGGTCTATAGATAATGTAATATTTGATATTAGATCCCTTCTCTCAAAAATTTATTTTTGGAATGCTTCCCATGTATTTAGGGAGTTAAACACTGCTGCCCATTCTGTTGCTAGATGGGCTTTATCTTTTCATTGCTCAGGAACTATCCCAATCTCCTCCATTCTTTCCTGATTGGACTGAAGGGGCTAGTTCCTCTGCTTTTGAGGGCTTTTAAGCTCTATTTCTCTCTTTGGTTTATAAAGTAAGTTTATTCATCCAAAAAAAAAATACAAATTACTTGCAATTTAACCCAAAAGAGAGAGATAGAAAACTAAGAAAGCATTATAAAATACAGGGGTCTACTAAACATGTAAAGATCTTCACAAAAAAGAAGTATATATATATATATATATATACAATAAAAATATTCAAAACTCTGCAGGGTGTCATCGAAGAACTAAGTAAGATCAGAAAATATCCAAATTTCTCAAATAGTCTCCACAAATTTTTGTTTTTTAAATGAATATGAAATTAATACCCGTCAAAATTATAAATGATAAGAACCAAGGCAACTCATCAAAATAACTCTACAATCATTCATCAAAAAATAAAAACAAAAACTCTGCAATCAAAAGCATGAACTGATTATGAGCTAAATTTACTTCTTACATAGTAAAATAAAACCAACAATCAAAGTTAACAAAAACTCTCTCTCTCTCTCTCTTCACATACCATATTTTCCCAAGAAATTGACAAGAAAGTCTCATCAATCAAATTTCTTTTCTGAATGAAACAACCCAAAATGCCTACATGCAGTGGCGGCTCCAGAAAATTTTTTCAGGGTGTTCAATACAAAACTTGAATATAACATCACAAAAAAATAATAATAATAATACATGAATCTTGTGGTATAGAAGAATTTGGTCTGCTATTATAATCATTATGTTTATGAAGATGAATATTTCGGTATAAGTAATTTCTTTATCAGAAATTTCTTCACAGTATTAGCAAAAGAATAAAAAATAAACTATAAGACATTCAACACTTGATGTGCGGATAAATAGACAAAAAGAATTTAATTTAATTAAGTTATATGATTAATTAAATTATTAATTAAATACTATTATTTAAGTTATTAATATTAATTAAAAAGCCACAAGCTACAAAGTGACAAAAGCACAAATAACCAAATAAATAAATCACAAATCAAAGCATAAACCCACACAGTGGACACAATAAAACTGTGAAACAAACAAACCCTCGCATATCAAACCATCACCAGTTATTGTTTTTTGGGCTTATTTTGTTATTGTGGTTGTTGTTTGAGTTAATTTTTTGTTGTTATTTGGGCTTTTGTTTTTTTTGTTGGATTAAGTGGATTGAGTTTATTAGGATTAGGATGTTCAAATTTTATTTAAGGTTGTTCAACGCATCTACAACACACATATATATATATTTTATTTATATAATTTATATATAATATATATATATATATACATATATATATATTTTTTTTCTTTACTTTTAACAAACCAGCGTGTGCACCTCACCAACGTGGAGCCGCCCCTGCCGACATGCCCATCAATCAATATCCTTAAACAAAAAGAGAAAAAAACCAAAAACTTACCTGATCGTCGTTGTTGCGGACAAGAAAGTCCCTCTTAGAAGAAGAGAGGATCGAACGAAAGTCGTGATCTTCACTGTCGATTACTATATCGGTAACGTTTTCTTCACCACCCGCCATTTCTTTCTTTCCTCAGTTATTGTGTGAAGAGTGACAAACTAAATGAAAAGCTCAGAAGTCTATATTATTCTTCTTCTTCTTAGTCTTTTGCTTATTTGGATTCTTTGCGTGAGGGAATTTGTAAGGAAATTTGGTATTTATAGAAGTTCCGGAATAAACAAATTCTCGAATCTTCTTACTTAGTAAGCAAGGCCTCGAATAACTTTCTTACTTTTACTTATATTAAAATTACTGAGTAAAAGTTTTAGCAAAAAAAAATTACTGAGTAAAAGATGGTATGATATACAAATGCTGTAGTTCAATTGAATGTTGTATGGTTCAAATTTCCTGACCGACAATCAGAAAAGCAAATTCCCTAGTAACAAAAAAAAAAAAAATGACCAAATAATATTTTACTTACAGACCTTGGGTTCCAAAAGAATATTCCAATGATGGCGTCATGTTTTTGGGTTTTGGCCTTGTTAAGAAAATGTAACCGACTTTTATTTGGCTTGCTTAACAATGTACTATGATTTCTTTTCGCTTAAGTTTTTTTTTTTTTTTTTTTTTTTTTTTTTTTTTTTTTTTTTTTGAGGTTGTGAAGTTTCTATAATGATTTCTTTCCTATATACTAATCTAAAAGGTAAAAACTTTACCGGCCCGTCAATTTCTTTAATGATAAATTAACTAACACATATGAGTGGGTGAACCTCAAGTCATGAACCACTTAAAATACTCATTACGAAATTCTCACTATTTGCTGCGCGGTTTGTAGGGACCTCAACAAAAAGGCCAGATGACTGAGGACAGATTTTGATCCAAAGAAAATTGTTTAAAAGATTGGACTTGGATTGGAACTGCACCCTAACATATTAACAAGACCTAAAGGGAACACTTTTGAAGGCATGGGAAGCTACATCACCATCTCACATATTAACAAGACCAAAATGCCCATCATTCAATTTGCTTAACCAAAACAGAAAAACTCCCATAAATTATTCAATAAAAAAAAATTGACAAATTAGAAATCACCTGATCACCATTGTTGCGGACAAGGAAGTCCCTCTCCGAACAAGAGACTAGCGAGAGAAAGGCGTGAGCGTCGCCGTTGATTACTATCTCGTTAAAATTTTTTTCATCGCCATTGATTGCTATGTAGGTAACGTTTTCTGCACTGCGATTGAATGCTACGTCGGCAACGTTTTCTGCACTGCCATTGATTACAATCTCGGTAACGTTTTCTGCACTGTCATCGATTGCTATCTCGGTAACGTTTTCTTCAGTAGTCGCCATTTCTATTTTCTCTGACTTCTTGTTGCTGTGATAATAATAGTAATAAAAATGTCAGAGCTAGAGTCTTTGCGTGTTTGGAATCGTTGCTTGGAGATGGAAGACATTCGGTAAGAAAAGTTTCGGAGAAAGAATTCTGGAATGGAATTTTGAAACTTTCTTGGTGAGCAAGAAAAGCCCCCTACTACAGTAGTAGCTCTGCTTAGGGTAATTTTGCAAAAAACAAAAACAAAGCTCTGCTTAGTGCTTAGGATAAACAAACGTGGGGTCATCCGGACAGAATATGATTTCCCCATTTGAAAATTTTTCAATTTATTCATTTAACCGTTTAAATTTTATTTCACAAATCAACATCTTGACGAGTTGGATTTTAGAGTCTAAAAATGTCTTAAAAATTCCCGTATTTTTACCTTGTGGGTTGTCAATTAATAATTTTACATTTTTTTTAAAAATTTATTTATTCATTTATTTTTTAGAAATTTGAATATGAAATGTTTTATTTGAAAATATTGAAAGGTATCAGTTCAATTACAAGATTCTTAGAGATACTCTTTATTTCTAATGAAACAGATAAAATCAATTCCACCGTTAATATTTATTTGGTTTTAAGAGTGTATGATCATGTCATTTAAAAGATGTCATAATTTATATTAAGTTTGCAATATTAATTTGAATCATAAAATAGATCACTTTCAAATTGGAAATGAGGTATTATTTTTGTTTTGTTAATACAATAACAATTTTTTTCACTAGCATTTTTTTTTATTATAATTTGATAAGTTATGATAGGAGGAAATCACTTTCATACAAGTCTACCATTAAAATTAAAATGACACCACTTAGGATTAGGATCTTTAAAAGTTTTTAAGGTCTATTGCCTCAAAAAGAAAATCTTAGGGTTTACTGCAGATTTTCCAATTTTTTTCCATCTATTTTGAAATGAGTATATTGGATTTTACCATATTATTAACATTAAAAAAAAAAGAAAAAATTGACTATGGCCACTTGGGTATTAGACCCAGTGGTAATCCCCCACTCTAAAAAGTCTCACTCCTCTATGAGGGTGTGGGTTCAATCCCCAGATCTTCAAAATATACGTGTGTGTGAGTTTAGATTAGAATTTCAATATATATATATATATATATATATATATATATATATATATATATATATATATATATATAAAAGATTGATTATCACTATTTGGATATCTATTTAAATTATTAATGATATAATCTATTCATTTGAAAGGGAAATTGGTTTTTGCTT
Source organism: Fagus sylvatica (assembly GCA_907173295.1). Taxonomy (NCBI): domain Eukaryota; kingdom Viridiplantae; phylum Streptophyta; class Magnoliopsida; order Fagales; family Fagaceae; genus Fagus; species Fagus sylvatica. The sequence continues at coordinate 23,716,476 of OU015772.1, forward strand.
TTGCACTCAAAGTTTATACCAACTTCCCTCTCCAAGCTGAAGCAGAAGCCTTGAGGCAGGTTGCAAGTATTGTGGTATCCCACAATATTCCACTAGCGTGCTTGGCAAGTGACTGCAAAATATGCATTGAAGGAATTTTGAATCCAAGTGTTAATGCCCCATGGAGAATTGAAACTCTGATTAATGAAATTAAAGCTATAGTGGAATCTATTCCTTCTGCTTCCTTTAGCTGGGTTCCTAGGAAAGCAAATATGGTTGCTCACACTTTTGCTCGATGGGCTTTGACAAATAGGTTTTTGGGTTTTGTTGATGAATCCTCTGCCACTCTTGCTGTTTTGTCTAAAATTACGGAGGATGGCTGCTTTGTCTCTTATTTTATTTTATTATTATTATTTTATTATTTTATTATTATTATTATTTTATTATTTTTATTTTAAATATTTCTTTCCATATTAAAAAAAAAAAAACTACATTATAAATGAATATAGAAAAATAAGATTTTAGAACTTCAGCTTAAAATTACTTAAGATGTCAATTCATATTTTATTTTAGAGAACTTCATGGTAAAATTACTTAGATGATATTCTTCTTTCTTTTTTTTTTTTTTTTTTTTTTTTTTTTTTTTTTAAACTAAACTATGAAAACATTGTCTATGTAGATAATCTGGCATGGAGCCAATTAAAAAGCAAATGATCTTTCCGCTCAAGCTGTCGATTTTAACTTGTGAGTTTTAAATTCAGTTAATTAGAAAAATATTGTTCATGTTTAAATCATTTCAAGACCTAATATCCAACTAATATGAACAAAATAATTAATGCTTCTGATTGTGATGGAGATGGTACGAGGTTTTATTAATTTTATTTGACAAGCACATAAATAAAATTTAAAAAAAAAAAATTGGTATATGTTCTTCATTATTGTTGAACCAAGAGTTTGTGTTGGTGTTTCTCTTTTCTCTCTTTCTTCAAAATCAGGACTCTCTCATTCTATCTAACTAGCACGTACCCCGTGCAATATACAGGATTTTTAATTCATAGCTATAATAGTGAAAATGGACAACGATGGATGTAAAAGAAAAGTTAAAAATGCAGTTATTAACATGAAAGGTTATATTGTTATGCTAGCTTTGAGTGTATATGTGTGTGTTTCCTTTATTAATTGAAGCTTTGTTTTGTCCTCTAGATTGCAATTATGTGACATATATATCATGCAAGTAACCGTGAAAGTAACCTATATAGTAGCATTATAAGAAAAAACATACAACAAATTGCATTTAAATTCTGTGATAATATTTTCAAGATCTGCCTCTGGGCCTTACAATTTAGCCTCAAGCTAGTCAATTTTAGTTGGGCATAGCCCAGCTTCTGTACCAAAATAATAATAATGGGTAGTGTTCAACTTTAAGGGAGTGCCTTAATGGGCTGGGCTGAATTCTGTGTGTTGACATTTCTTCAAAAAGTTTTTTAGGCTTGAAAAAAGAACTTTACAAAACGTGTTAAAGTGGTATTTTACAAGAAGCGATTTTTACCAAATAAATTAGTCCAAAATTATTTTTGAAATAGATTGTCAAATGCTCATTTTTTTTTTTTTCTTAAGTTGACAGATGTGCCCCATTCATTCAAAAATCACCTTTTGGAGGCCAAAAATTGGAAACAAAGGCAAGGATAACATCAAGCAAGTCAAAGTCTAGGCTGATGGCAGTGATTAGTGAATAATCAATCATCAGTAAGTGACCATTAGAAAAGTTGTTTTATGAGATCATACTTAATGTAAATTCTCTCAAAATGTACCCTAATCTCCATACATAATTTAGTAAATTACCACCAAAACCAAGGCTTAGGTAGCCACCAACATATTGATAATGTCAACGAAAAAAGAAAAAACTTTTGGCATCTGATCAAGTTGACATTTATCTTGGCCAGTTTCGAGTTAAATTACTGAAACATGGCAGATAACGTGTTCAGATCTCAACGTATACCAATCAATCACTCGATTTTATGAGAAAATGAAGAAGATTTGCTAGCGTGAGACAAACAGAAGATTTGAGGTGGGGGATTGTATTAAAAGGGAGGGAAATGGGTGGATAAGATTTGTGGGTATTAGAGAGAGAGAGAGAGAGAGAGAGAGAGAGAGAGAGAGAGAGAGAGAGAGAGAGAGAGAGAGAGAGAGAGAGAGAGAGAGAGAGAGAGGGTTTAAAAAAGAAATTATAAAATTGATTTTTTGTTTCTTTTTCTTTTTTTTTTTTTTTTTCCTTCTAATTTTATGGCATTTTTATATTTTAAATAAATTATTTTAATTTATTTTAAAGCGTTTTAATATCATTTAATTCACTTGACACCTCGTGTTATTTGATTGGGTCACCTAGAACATGTGTCAGGCTTAGTTGGCAATTAATAGCCAGGGCTTAACGTTTTATAGACGGTATTGCCAAAATCTAAACGAATCAAAACCTCAAGATAGCATATACAAATTTTCAAATATCAGGGAACAAAATCAAAACCGACCAAACATAGAAGGTGTATAGATAATTTTTGTTTAATTTTTATTTTGAAAACATGGGACAAAATGGGGACAATGAGTAAGTTGAGAAATGATTACGAATGACTATGTGGACCATCTTTGAGCTGGTTCCCATGAGAATATGAAATTACTGATATAGAGATGAATATGGATAATTTAAGAGATTCCATTAAGGAGGGTAGGTTGTTCAGGGTTGTATCAATAGGTCCAAATCCAACTAGACTAACAATAAGGGGCTGGGATGAATTCTGTTTGTAGACATTTCTTCAAAAAGTGATTTTAAGCTTGAAAAAAGAACTTTACAAAACATGTTAAATTGGTAATTTATAAGAGGTGATTTTTATCAAATAAGTATGTCCAAAATTTTATATTTTTGTTGTAAATGTTGAAAACATTGTGAATAAAATTCACATTCATCGAAAGATGAATTGCCTTTAGTTGGTAGGTATGGAAGAGACAAAGCATATTTATAATTTAATGGGAGCAAGATTTTGTCTCCTCCTACCAATTCTCACACGGCAATTCTCCTATCTAAAAGACGAGTATCTTATACTTATATATGTGTGAGAGTTATATTATGGTATTGTATGAGATAGAGAAAGAGATTGAGATCAATTGTATTCAACAAGTTTTGAATGTGTGGATGACCACTTGATATAAAAAGAGTTCTCATAATATATTCTCTTTTAATTAAGCTGATAAATGAGCCCCATTGAGAAATCACCTTTTGGAAGACAAAAATTGGAAACAAAGGCAATTGCAATTTGATAAACTCACACCCCAAGAGGGGAAAAAATAAACCTTAAACTGACCTAAGCGGTAAGCCCCCAGAAAACAAAAGAAAAATAAAAGCATAACTATAAGCAAGTCTGATTAGTGAATAATCATAGGCAAGTGACCATTGGGAAAGTTGTTCTATGGGATCATACTTAAAGTAAATTCTCTCAAAATGTACCCTAATCTCCACACACAATTTAGCAATTTACCACTGAAACCAAGGCTTAGGTAGCCACCAACATATTGATAATGTCAACGAAATTAAACACTTTTGGCAGAGCTCAAGTTGACATTAATTTTGGCCGGTTTTGAGTTAAATACTGAGACATGGCAGATAATGTGTTTAGATCTCAACTTATACCAACCAACCGCTTTTTCCTGCACTTAAAATAGAGCTGTGCACATCTATTCCATGCTAGCACTAAATTAGGCCCCAAGCCCAATTCTGAAGATGAGCTAAGCTAAGGGTGGCATTACTTGGTGAGATAGGAGGGAGTGTTGGTGAGTCCCACACCGTCGTGGTGTTTCTGGGTTGTGTAATTTATGGCCTCTTTGCCGCTTACATCCCATATTAATGTTTGTCATGAATTTGAGCACATCAAACCCCTCAAACCCTCACCCTTCTGTGAAATTATTCAGTGCATTAGTGCATTCAATCTACTACACATTCTTTTCAACTTAATTTAATGGTGCAAAATTGGCCCAATTCCACATATTGACCACCAGGAAAATAGGATGGAACTCGGTTAAAATGCTTTACCCAAGCAATTCAAGGTGCTCTCCAATATGCATTTAAATTCATAAGAAATTTAAAATTTTACTTTGGACCTCTCAGCCGGATGACATATTGACATTCAAAGATCAATAAACAATGCAAGAAGTTCTCTCAAAAAATTTCCAGTGCACTGACATTTAAATATCACTATTTTGCAGGAATTTCATTTGAACTTCATCTAAATCAGCAGGTAGCTAAGGCCCAGGTCTGTTTCAGGTAGAAAATAAGACTTAGCATATAAGAATTCACTTCACAAGGATAAGAGATTGTTTAATACAAAAGGTGAGTGTTGGAGGAAGTGAGAAAAGGAAGAAGAAAAGAATAATGGAATTCAACTTGCATCATTTGCACAAGAAAACTCATATAATATTGTTTTTACTTTTAACTGAAATGACCATGTAACACTATATATGGAGAATTTTACATAAAAAATCAGTGAGATGTGACTTATAATATATATGTAGCCTCAGGAAGGCACTCTCATTTGATTAACTATATGAACATATAAGAAAATGGATTCTCTGAAACATCAATTCCAGTAGAGTTAAACTTGTGTATTAGAAGTCAGACTGACTATGTGGTTTAGAGGTGTAGTCGTGCTCGATCAAGCCACTTGCGAGATTCTTCCCATAGTTGGGTTTCAATACCTAGCTTCCTGAGCTCCATAAGGCCATTCTCAACTGTAAATGGAATCCAAGCATCATAAAGTAAATCAAAATTCAGATTTAAACTATATATTACATCATGTTACATTACATGTCATGTTATAAGTCTTTAAGATGTGGTGCATGTATGGCATTGAATTACTTTTGAGTCTGAATCATAACATACTCTACATATTAGGGGACCATGTCATATACAGAACTCATTTCAAGGATCACAAAATTTTAGGCATTTGTTTATAGTTCCTAAAATATCACCATTTACCATTAGTCCAGCTAAAAAGAGTAGAAGTCTATGAGGAAAAAACATATTGATCTTGGCATGCAAGCAACAACAAACTTGTCTCTAAGTTTTCAAGAAGAATTGACTCTGAGAAAAATGAAGAGACAAAAAATATAGCCAACTTCAGATTGGAATTATGGTGAGGAAAGGTCTGAAGTTACCAATAATTAAAGAAAGCCAGTGACCAAGAGAGAAAGAGAGTACCATCAACTGCATCATGTGAAGTAGGTGACTTAGTATGGTGGTTGATCCAGAACTGCAAACGCTCTTCCGTCTGGTTCCAGCCCAGAAATATGTGAGCCAAGCCTACAAGAACATAACAAACAAGAAACAGGAAGCCACTCAATGTAAATGAAGTGGTTAGGAGTACTTAAAAATTCTTCCAATTGCTATTCAAAATTTCACTTAGCCCCTCAACTCATTTTGTGCTGGTTGTAAGTTTTCTATATATGCATAAAAGGCTAAACACATTATCTAATACTCACTTCCTTTTTCATAATCCACCACATTGTTTGTTTTAGCGATTTTAAATCAACAAAGGCCATATGAGAGTCTTAATTTCTTAATTTTCTGACTCTTAGTACTCGTTTCATAAATGGTGATAATGAGAAGACTCCATTTGAGAACCAAGATAGATAGCAAGATAATACAGCGAACAGACTCATAAGAGTTTCAAACTTTAAAGGTGTCACCATACGTGCTTAAAAAAACACATCTTCACACTCCTCTGGACTCAATTCTGAAAGCAAAAGCAATTGCTTTTAAATGGTAATTATAACATCAATATAACCAAAAAGATAAAAGTCCAATGAAACATTGTTTCAGTAAGAATCATGAATACAAGTATAAAAGTTATAAACATAAGCAAAAGACATCAGCACCCTGCTACAACAAATGCATGTCATAGCAAAAATAAAATAAAATAACCTATTAACTTATATGGCAACAAGTTGTATAAATGGATTTGAAACAAAAACATATAGACATGAAAAAGTTGAAGAAAAAAAAAAAAAAAAGCTTATTTGCACTATGTAGGTTCCCAGTCCACACAATCTAAAACAATGCCAATTAGGCTATTACCATCTACAGAAGTAAGGCTTTTTCTATATGAAAAAGTAAGGATTCTTTTTTCTTTTCAAAAACAGTGAAAATCCAATGCGCAAAATAAACCATATATCTAATTATGGAGTACCAACTCTCATCTTGCATAGATTCGTTTTAACCCATTACTAAAATAAAATGTGCAATTTTTTTTTTTCTTTCTTTCTTTTTATCTTTATCAACGTAAAAAAATTAGCACTTGTCATTTGTTGGAGTAAGACAAAAAAATAATAATAAATAAAAAAAAATAAAAATTTTTAATCTTTATTAAAAAAAAAAAAAGCTTTATCCAGTTTTTTATCTTTATCAAGAAAAAAAAAAATCTTTATTATCAACAAAAGCTAAAAAAAAAAGAAGAAGAAGTCAATGAATTAACGTAAAAATTGAAAAAAGCTTTTTTATCTTTATCAACAAAAAAAGCTTTATCAACAAAAATTTTTTAGAATTAACGTAAAGAAAGAAAAAAGAAAAAAAGTCAAACACTGTCAAATAGCAGAACCTCAAAACTGAAGGTTTCTGCTTTTATATATATATATATATATATTGATATTGATGATTTGGGAGTTGTAATATCTTCAAGAGTCTTATTTTGAGTAGTTGCAGTTATGTTCTTCAATTAGAGCCGTCTTATTTGTACAATAGCAGTGCTTTAGGATAAGCTTTGAGACAAATTGGATCTGACAGAGAAGGAAGGAGAATAGGAGATGACTTTGAGTTGAACAAGGAATGGAATTCTCTCCTATGCTTGCGTAGACAGATTAGTCTGTTGGTGAAAACTTCTCAGCGATTGGTTATTCAGGATGCCCCGGGCAGTATGCTCTTAGTTGGATTCTTTTCAGCCACTGATATGTCTAGGGTGCTTGACTGCTTGCGGGATACCCTCTGTTTAAGTTTAACACGTAACTCTTCTTTGGTGAAAAATAATTGATTGAAGACAATCCACAATTTAGTTGTTGCTCGAGTTTTGTTGATAGAAAAAAAGTATTGAAATTTAATAATTTTGTTGTTGGTTGCTTAAGGAGAATAAATTTGTTGTTTTTCTATTGTTAATGAACATATCTAAATCTAATATACATTTTTATTTCTTTAGTAGACCATTGGACAATATAATGAGATAATAAGTATAATTCTTATTTGATTTGTAATTATATGAACCGAAATAATTGTGTACATCTCATTACATACAATGCACATTTGTTTAGATTTTTAATATGCACATGTCCAGATTTTGTGAAATTATGCATTAAGTGTTGAATGTGGATGTGCACAAATTATAAATCTTATAGGAAAGTCAATCACAATATTTGACAATTCCAAAAAAAAAATGCAAAAAGAATCAAAAGTGAATCTAGTTTGGATTCTCATGAATTTTATTTATCACTATGATTTAAAATATCAATACAATCCAAACCATTGCCATACCTACCTACAACATATTACTACAAACATGCCTCTTAGTTAAAACTAAGATCATAAGCCTTAACTCCATCAAGACCAAAAATCCCAAAATGCTTCTCGTACTCTTCTCCATCCTTTTCATTCTCATCAAACATATCAAACAAGTAAACCTGCACTCCCTTCCCAGGCCTCAGTGGCGTTCCCACATCGTTTGCTACCTTCCTCACCACGTTTCCATTGTAAACCATCGCATTTCCATCACTCGCCGCCTCGCCACCCATTGTCGGCCACCCCGTCTCAGTCACCACCACTGGCACGCCCTCAAACCCCTTCTTCTCCATTGCATACACAAACGCGTCGACACTCGCGTCCAAAAGATTACTATACGACAATGCACCGTCCCTAACAGCATGATTATTTCCGGACTTAAGCAATGCGTAATCCAAAGAAACATGATCCTTATTGTTTACGTAGCTGAAGTAGGGATACACGTTTACCATAAAGGGTGAACGACTGTCGTATAGGTATTGTAGGAGAGGAACAATAGCGGATTCAATGTAAGGGTCAAAGGTTGCGGAAGATGGCGGGTACGAATTTGTTACTACAGAGGCTGCTTGTGGCGATGAGAGCTTGATAGAATTGGTGAGGCCTAGGGTTTGGAGAGCTTGGTATAGGTTGAGAATGGCGGGAACGACATGGAGAGTGTAGAACGGGTCTTTGAGGAAGACCTCATTGCCGACGGCGATGTAGCGGACTTGGGTGGCGGGGACGTGGGCGAAGATGTTGGATTGGAGCCACTCGAGGGCGAAGTTGGCGGTGTTGTTGGAGAGGGAGGGGAGGATTTCGTTAGGCACGCCGATCATGAGTTTGATTCCGGTACCTGAGAAGGATTTGAGAGTGGTGGGGTCTGTGTCGAAGATGCGGACATCTTTGATGCCGTTGGATTTGAGGAGCTTGATGACAGAGGAGGGTGGTGGTAGGTTGTTGGCAACCTGGCCATAACATATTCCAATGGGTGCAGCACCTGCCCAAAAAAAAATGAAATGTCAAAATTTTATACTTGGAACAGAAATATAATATGTATGAATGGATGTTTATGGAGATATATATATATACGTGTATGTATATATGAATCTATGTCTGTGTGAATAAGAAGTTACAGTTTTGTTAGAGCAAGGATCGAGTTGTTGTGTACAAAATTAAGTAAATGCAACAAAATGAAGGACTGATTAATTTGAGTAACCTGTTGGAGATGGGAGAAGGATTAAGGAGAGGTGGAGTGAGATGAGGGAGAGAAAGAGGTGCCGAATCCTTGTTGACATTGTATTTGTGAATAATTCAGCCAGGGATGCGAAATTTAATTTAATGTCTTTGAATGTTGATGGAATTCAGTGAGAATAAATGGTGTGGAGAAGATAGAGTTTGGTTGTGAAAATTTGGTTCCAATTTGGATAGAACTTAGAAGTGGTCTGTGTGGCTTGGCGCACATAATGGCAATTTTTATTGTTTCAGTTATTTTAGCTGTTGTAGGGTAGGGTGACCGTCTAGAATGGGATATTTTTCTGCTCAATTAGTTTAGAGATACTAAAAATTTCGTAAAAGAAAACCACAATGAATGATGTGTTAAGTTATAATTGATAAATAATAAAATAAGTTAAATAGTTAATCAAAATAATAACTAATGAAAAACTGTCAGATTATCTGTTATAAAATATATTGTGAAAAATATAGTGATTAGCAAACCAATCTTTGAACAAGCCAAACGCCTAACAAGAGTCACACATTCGCGGTGACTTACCTTTTTTACATTTTTTAATGTTGCTAAATAACCTCTTTTTCTTTTTTTTTTCCTTGAATGTTATGCCATATATAAACTTATACACACATTTATCATACATGTTTTCACAATTTTTTTACAATAGTAAGTATAATTAATCTAACAGAAAACTTTCATTTAACTTATCACTAATATACTTTTCTACATAGTTATCATAACTTATTACTTCAACAAATTGTAAAAAAAAAAAATACAAATAGATTTTTCTTTTTGGGGTAGAAATATGCACATAGACTTTGTCTTCTTCTTTTGTGCACTACTTAAATCGTGTTTTGTGCTCTTTAGAGCAGAATCGCATGAAAATAAATTCCACAATACAATACTTCAAAAAAAAAAAAAAAAAAACCATAAGACATATAATCTCTTCTTTTTAAAGCAGGATCAAACCTGCGAGAATGGAGAATGGAGAAGTATGGTGTCCATGCACTCTTTGTCCATTGGAATAATACATTTTCTGCATCATCACCTATAATAATCGGAACATGGATGACACCAAATTAATGTGTATCAGACCAATGTTTTTTTTAATAGTAAAAATCAGTAGAATTTTACTATAGAAACTATATTGTTGGTACAAATCTGAACATAAATGACTGAAAGGAATGATAGTTATTTTCAGAGAAAGTAAACACAAAAGAGGTCCTATGACAAAAGCTAAAATCAAATAAATCTCTAACCACAAATTAAGAAAATTAAGAAAGAAGAGTGTCCCTCTTGTTTGTTACCATAAGGCCAATAGGGACTGTTATAGGTCTTCCACATGCATAAATTTCAGTGGCAAGGGCAACTCTATTTCTGTTCATTGGAACGTCTGATTCAATGGGTCCATAAGTCCATTAGTTGAATTCGTACCAAGTACCAACCAATTATGAGTAGAGTATGATTAAATTATATCATTGCTCTACAATCATCAACGAAAAATTATAAAGTCAAGCTCATAGTACTGTAGCAGAATCCTTTTTTGGAAAAAGAGAAAGGAATAAAGACAACAATCTAGACGATACCCAATTAAAGCAGCCTGGGGAAATACATAATTTCTTACACAAATCCCAATTTTGAACCGCATAATCTATCTAGCTTTAAAAATTTCTGCAAGAGCCTATAGAATTCCTCACCAATCAACCAAATGATTTCTTTTTACCCATTTGAGAGCTGCACAAATTTTCATGCAAATAGAACAGTCAAACTAAATGTAGTGATGTCTTTAATATAATGAATCTGTTGCACAAGAGATTTCATGTATTTTGCAATTAAAACAAGAGACAATCCAATCAATTCAACTCAGACCACCACATAGTATGCTAAAAATTGGACGATATATTTTTAAAAAATTTCATCACAATCGTCCGATATATTGAAATAAAAAACAATAAAAATTACTTTTTAATTCAAAGATTGAGATGAAAAATTCAAAAAACAATTTCTAATCTCCAACGTTGCACAATACAATACCTTTGCACCCTATCTCAAATACAATAACATATTTTTGTATGCATGAATTACACAGGAGATCATCCCGCTCCAATGATTAAAATGAGAGAGCAAAGTAAATAGGAAAATTGCTTTTCTTTCATGGGGCCTTGAGATTGAGAGTGTGGAATTCAAAGGAGCCAAAATCCTACTTTCTCTCCATACAATGATACAAAGCAACAGCACTGCCGACTCTCCCGCAGTAAATAACACAAAGAATATCTTTAAGTTGTCTCTTTATTAAAGAAAGTTCCTCCTTTAGTAATCAATTCAAAACAAAAAAACCCCACATATATTGAATTAATTTGAAACACCCCATTATACATAACCCCATTTCACACGCCAAATCTAATTGCTTGTTTCATGAGTAAACAGAAAAACTCTCTTTGTGTGCACTCAAAGAACAACAAGAAGAGCTGCAGACTAATACTAAAAGTTTAAAACCAAACCCCTCCTCTTTCTCTTCTCTCATCCAAGCCTGACAAAAATGTCTATTCAACCACAGCAACAGCAACTGCCTCAGCCACAACAGCAGCCAGTGTTGGTTTATCCCAACACTGTCACAAAGCAGCCACCTTCACACCATTCAAATGGGTCATTTGGGACGGTTTTTATTGTCCTTGCCGTAATTGTTGTTATATCGGCTATAGCTTGCTTTCTTGGGAGGCTTTGCAACCGGCGTTACCGTGACCAAAAGCCAAAGCAAAATCACAAAAGCCGTCCCAAAGATGGGGACAAAAGCCGTCCCAGAGATGGGGGGGACATTGAGTTCGGGTTTGATCATAAGAAAGGTCCAAGAGGCAAACCACCTGGGAATGGAGGAAGCAGAGGGCACAAGCCAGAAAATGGTGATCATGTCAGAAGTCAAATGAAGCCTGAAAGAGAGCCCAGAGCCGGAGCTTCCATGTAATATGATTATGTACCTGGTTGTCATTTCCATTAAATCCTTCTGTGTTTTTTTTTTTTGGCTGTGTTTTCAAATCTCCACCCACAAGTTGAAATGTATGTAATTACATATGGTGTTGTGAAATGCATTAGTTTTATGTTCAAAGACTCCTTAACAATTTTTTTTTTTTTGGGTGGGGGGATTCGACTCTATCACAATTAAGTTTATAAACTTTAAATTGTTATATTATTGTTAACGTTATGTTCAAAGACTCCTTAACAATTTTGTTTTAATCCAAATTTTAAGGTCAAAATGTAACAATTGAAGAGTTTTGTAAGACTAAATTGTTATAAGGTAAAACCATAAAAAGTAAGTTGTAATTGAATGTTTTGTCCACAAAATGAAAAATGTGTTGATTTGGAAGGAATCCTAACACTTTTTTTTTTAATCCAAATTTAGAGAGTCAAATGTAATAATTACAAATTTGTACATTAACATTAAATTGTGATAGGACCAAATCATAAAAGTAAATTGTTAATTTTCTATTTTTTTAATATAAGTTTAGAAGAGCACTCTTAATCATTTAAATTCAACATCATCATTCATCCATTAAATCATTTAATAATTACAAAAAAAATTGAGGTGCTTGCTTTATGGTATGTGCATTATGTCATTGTAGTTCATCGAACGACCAATCCAATTGTCCTATATGGTTTGGAATGTGCACAAATCGCCTTGTGTGATTTTACATAGAATGAAAAACATGAATGAGCTAGATCTTGTTTTAAGTAGACGTAATCCTTAAATCTGTAACCCTTCAATCTATAAGTAAAAACTTTGGAAACCAAAAGGGAAAAGAAAATAGCTTGATAGCAATATTATTAATATAGGACTTCAATTAAAGGTATCAAATGTATAATGGAAAGCTTGATTTTTCAAATAGTTGTTTAGGTTGTGGTTAGTGAATCAGAGATAGACAACAAGACAATTTGAAAGGCAGAGATCGTTGGCCATAGACATATATTATTTATAGGCCTCATTTTGTGTGTGAGTGTGTAAACCTTATCATGGACCAAAATTCTGTTAAACAACCCCCAGCCCAACTGATCAAGCTCTATTAAGCTCATCTACACTCAGGCCTCAGCCCATGAAGCTATAGCCCTCAAACTTTTTGAACCAGAAAAAGAACATATTAATTCATTAATAATCTAATGATCCATAAGCGTAACCTGCAATCATAAGAATTTGGGGGCACATTCTTAGGCTCAACTCAACCCTTTTATTTCTTTTATTTCTCTGTTTATTAGTATTATGGTTATGGATTCTAAAATTTCCATGCTGCATTTTTCATGATTGTCGTCTAGTACACTATTAATATGGCCTTTCTTTCATAATTGTACCGTTTAGGAACAATACAGAATTGTACCTGTTCTGGTGAAACAGAGCACATATACCCAAACCGTGCAATATTCCATTTTCTGAAATCCTTGTCGTACAAGTTTGTTTTGAGGATTACCCTCTTTGTCTCCAATCTCTTGTTATCTCAGAATTACATCATCAATAAAATATCTACTATCTTTATATAAAAAAAAAAATAAAAAAAAATAAAAATTGAAATCTAGGATTCAATCCCGGATCAAGGCCCATGTGAGGAACCAGAATGCCATTAGACCATATAGACAATATGATATAGGTCATTGGCCTAGTTAATAACCCATTGGTAAATTGGCATAATTAACCACAGATCAAACCACACAACTTTTCACATAAAAGTTCACCAAAATTCAATCAGCTATTTTCTTAAATTAAAAATAAATAAAAATAAAACAAAAAATATCTATAACCACCAATAATATCCAATGCATTAGTATTGGTATGATCGCGCACATAAGTGCCTAGAGTAATTGGGTGTATGGTGGTGTGAAATGCAGTAGTTTTAATTAGCAAGGGTATTTGAGCTGAAAATTCACGAATTATATATCCACATGTATGGGCATGATCCTCGGAAGAGCATTTTTTTTTTGGGTGGGGGGATTCGACTCTATCACAATTAAGTTTATAAACTTTAAATTGTTATATTATTGTTAACGTTATGTTCAAAGACTCCTTAACAATTTTGTTTTAATCCAAATTTTAGGGTCAAAATGTAACAATTGAAAAGTTTTGTAAGACTAAATTGTTATAAGGTGAAACCATAAATAGTAAGCTGTAATTGAATGTTTGTCCACAAAATGACAAATGTGTTGATTTGGACGGAATCCTAATAATTTTATTTTAATCCAAATTTAGAGAGGCAAATGTAATAATTGAAAATTTGTACATTAACATTAAATTGTGATAGGTCCAAATCATAAAAGCAAATTTATAATTTTCTATTATTTTAATATAAGTTTAGAAGACTCTTAATCGTTTAAATTCAGCATCATCCAATAAATCATTCAATAATTACAAAAGTTTCTGAGGTGCTTGGTCTATGTTATGTGCATTGTCATTGTAGTTCATCAAACGAGCAATCCAATTGTGAATGTGTATATACTCAAGAATGTGCACAGGTCGCCTTATGTGATTTTACTTAGAATAAAAAACATAAATAAGCTAGATCTTGTTTTAACTAGATGTAACATTAATTCTACAAGTAAGAATTCTGGAAACCACAAGAGAAAAGAGAAAAGAAAATAAATTGATAGCAATATTATTAATATAGGACTTCAATTCTTTTACACATTGCATTCCCACTTAAAGGTTCTATAAAACTTATTTTTCAAGTAAAAACATTTCTATAACATGCAAATGCAATCATAAGAATTTGGGGCACATTCTTAGGCTCAACTCAACTCTTTTATTTCTCTGCTTATTAGTATTATGGTTATGGATTCTAAAATTTTCATGCTGCATTTTTCATGATTGTCGTCTAGTACACTATTACTATGGCCTTTCTTTCATAATTGTACCGTTTAGGAACAATACAGAATTGTACCTGTTCTGGTGAAACAGAGCACATATACCCAAACCGTGCAATATTCCATTTTCTGAAATCCTTGTCGTACAAGTATGTCCCTGATCAAGGCCCATGTGAGGAAGCATTCGATACTAACAATATGAATGATACTGACTATGATTACAGTGCTGTTATGGGTTGCTTTCACTGGAGCTTTTGAACCATTCGATACTAACTCTAATAATCGGTCAAAACACCCACATACACTCTCTCTTCTGGCATCAGATTCTTACTGTCACAGATTTGCCACTGACTACAATGATACCCTCCCAATTCAAAAGGAGAAGTTGGTTGGCATTGTCGTGTACCAATTTTGCCTCAAATTTGGAGACTGTTATAAACGGAGACAGACATATAATAAAAGACCCTTTGTACTCATCCAAAAGAAGGCCTAGTACTCTTATAGCAAAGTCACAAAGAAAGAAAGAAAAAAAAAAGTGTTGTAGTAGATGGAGGACACACTGAAGGGTTTGGAGAGAACAGTGGAGTGGCTTAGACCCCTTGTTCAGACTAAGGCTTGGGACTTTTGTGTTGTTTGGAAATTAGGAGATGATCCCTCCAGGTATTACTTTTCTTCTTTTTTTTTTTTACACTTTCAGACACACCCATTATCAGTTTTTGACACCCATTTGCTTTTTTTTGTAGGTTTATTGAATGGATGGGTTGCTGTTGTAGTGGTGGTTATGGACTTGGTAATGTCAAAGAGGAAAGAGGTGTGGAGCACCATTTGACTCATATCTGCAAGGATAGTCACTCTCAGCATCTTATAAGGACTAAGGCTTGTGAGACTCTTGCTCAACTTCCTTCTTCTATGCCATTGTATTCTGGGTACAACTTTCTTCTTTCACTCTCTCTTTAATTCTAGACCTTTCATTCTGTGATTATAATATCAAGAAACATTGCTAATGTGGAAAATTTGGAACCAGGGTTCATGGAGAGGTTGTGATATCAACCCAACCCAGATGGATTTGCCATGCCAATGCCTTGGATTCAGATACTTCAAATGTGGGTACACCAATATGTCTCTGTCCCTCTCTCTTTCTGAATTGTGGGTAAATATTGTCTCACACCACACACCACCTGGACGACAAATTGTGGACATCAACATCCACAATTGTCCACAATCTGCGCGGTATCTGAAATGATCATGATGGGATTGAGAATTTGAGACAGACCCTCAGAACACTTAAGAGGTGTTGCTTGCTACTTAAGTTAATTGCAATAAAATGTTATTTTGACAGGATTCAATCGGAACCCGAGTTCTGATCCCAGTTGTTGGTGGTCTTATTGAGCTATTTGTAGCGAAGCATGTAAGATTTGCTTTGCTCTTTATTTGATTTCAGCATTGTAATTGAGATATTCTCCTCCAGTCTATAAATATAATGATTCTTCTTTTCAGATACCGAAAGATCAAAAGATCATTGACTTCATTACAGCTCAGTTTAAGGTCTGTTTAGACCAAGAAGCCATGAGTGTATGGAACTGTGCCAATGAGATACTCAATGAACACAATCTTGATCCATTGCCTTGGCCACTTTCGCTGCAGTTATTAAGTGTCAATCCTGGGATACAAGTTCTTTCTTCTGCGAACCAGTCCAGCTCCTATCCTAGTGTTGAGGGATCATCTAGTGGTTCCAATCCTTCAAGTGAAAGTCCATCATTGGATTTAAATTCTGGTTATATATCTCTATGTGATTCTATGAAGCAGTCAATTGGCAAATCTTCTGGTTCTAAAATGCCCGAGTGCGATGAGAGTTCATTGAAGCCACAGACAAATTTGGCTTTGAATTGTGGCAATGTGGTAGAAGAAGAAAAGGAAAAAGTTATCCAGAAACCAGAAAGACAAAAATTCCGTTCAAAAAATCTCGTCACTGAGAGGAATAGAAGGATGAGGAATAAAGAGGGGCTCTTCACTCTACGCACTTTAGTCCCAAAGATATCCAAGGTTAAGATAATTATTACTTGTGAAATACTACAATAGTGAATTGGTCCAATTTTGGATATATCTGTCTGTATTTATACAGTTTTTGCTCTCTTTCATTTAATGAATTTCCAGATGAATAGAGCTGCAATTGTTGGAGATGCAATTGAATATATACAAGAGTTGCAGATGGAGGTTAAGAAACTTCAGGATGAGCTCAGGGAAATGGAAGAAGAAGACTGTAAGACGAATAAAGCAGAGTTGAAAATCTCATTGGCTCATACTGAGCAGAAACAGGAATCATCTAGCCTTGGAGAAATGGAGCAAACAGAGGTATGTAGAGCTAAGCATAACCTTTAGCTGTCACTTCCAATGTTTGTGTTTGGTTTACTATTGTAACATGTCTCAATAACCTTTAGCATTGACATTTTCTTAGGTGCAAGTGGAAGTGAACCAAATAGGCCAAAGAGACTTCTTGATTAAGCTCATCTGTGAGCAGAAGCGAGGTGGGTTTACGAGATTCATGGAGGCTATAAATTCCTTAGGACTTCAAGTATCTGATGCCAATGTCACCACATTCTGTGGCAAGGTCCTGAACATTCTCAAAGTTGAGGTAAGATTCAAGCAAAGAGATACCAACACAGTTTTAGGTGAAACGAAATTAATGGTTTATTGCTTAAATTCCTTGGAATGTTTGGAGCACAGTGGGAAATTTAATTTATCCATTTTGCCTTTACATAGCATCCGCCGGTCCATGTTGATTTACATAGCACTGAAAGAGCCAGCTTGCTAGGGAACATCATCATAATTAAAACCATAAAAATAAATAAGAGTTATCAATAAAAATGCATGTGAAACCCAATGTTTTCATTTTGAATCCTGCTTAAAATGCAAAACACTGATTTATATCTCTTTCTGCATGATAGTTCATTAGATCATCTGTCTGATACAGAATAACATTGTATATATTTCCCAGGCAAACAGGGACATTAAACCGATGAAACTGAGGAACTCTTTGTTCAAGCTAACAGACAGGAGAGCATCACAGAAGACAGAACATAGAATATGTGGTATTGATCTCAGAAAGTAAAGGGTTCGACAAAGTTTCAACATCTCCTCCAACCGTATAGTATCACATAATATTGCATGATTATTGATACATCTACTTTGAACTTTAAATTTAGCAAAATAGATCTTGAAAATATGAAAGTAGAAAAGGGTAAAATTGTAGCTTTCTAATTTTGTATTTTTTCTTCATGTTGGTTAATGATAAATGTAGTTTCATCAAGTGGTCGTGTACGTAACTTCTTACCTGTTGTTTCTTTTATCAGAAATTAGGCAAACTCTTCTTTTGAATTTGAGAATTTTACCCTCATGTGCTGCCTTTTGTTCCTCCTCAAGCAAATGACTTGATTATTTTGCACAAGAAACTACCCACCATGTCACAACTCCTACAGTTCACATATTAAGATACAGTAATGGCTTTCAGACAGAGTTAAAGCTTAAATTGCAATTTCCCCTTTTTTTTCTTCTGGTAGAAAAGAGTAAAAGAACATAATGATAATAATAATAAGTAAATGATATGCCTTCAATACGGAAAACACTAAATCATTACACCATAATAAACATTTATCACAATAAGTATTCACACGAAAATGAATGGTCTTACCCCAGTATCCATAAGACATTGTTGGCATAAAAATTTACCTTCTGAGTAATACTCTCACTTTACAAGCTTCCCCTACTATGCTAATAATTTGAGGGGCTGAATGATATACCAAGATTTAACAAAGAAGGGGGAAAAAATGACACTAGTTAAGTCAGATTATATCAAAGAACTGTCTTGCAGATATAGCCCTTTCTGCTGCACTAATGCACTATATAGGTCACTTAATGTGCAGTAGAAATCACCGTTTGGACTAGACAAACAAATCACATGTTAAAACCGACGGACATTGAAGCTTCCTTTAGCACTGCCATATCTCTCACCACCACGTGCATTAATGGCTCGAGTTTCTGATTCAGAACTTGAGTTATCCTTAGACTTCGGTCCAGGTACTTCTCTAGAATTGTATTCTCCACTGTACATGTCAAGATCTGAGCTGTCACTGCCAAGTGCCATCCTCCTAAATTTCATAATTTCTTGATTGTATTGGCCAGAATCATATATTGTGCTCTGACCATATTTCACCCCATTAGAGAGATCAGACATTTCACCTTCACTGTCCAATGCTCTTACCACCTGAAATGGAGAGCCGAAATAGCTTATTGTAATCAGAGAGAACTACCACAAGAATGTTGGAGATGAAAATAAGTTTGATAAGAAAAGTTTAACATGTTAGTCGTAGAAGATTAGAAGTTGAACTATACTAAAAATAGAAGAAAAGGTAATGTTGATGTAGAACTAGCCTTATGCCTCATAATCCTATGATCCCATTAAGCATATGCTTTTTAATTTTATATGTAAATAAGAAGCATGAGATTGAACTAGCTGCAACAAAAAGAAATGAGGAAGTGTGTTTATTAGTATTACCTGCGCCATGCGGGGGCGTTTTGGACCAGAATGTCGAACACATGCAGCAGCTGCCTCAATCATTCTGAACATTTCACTCTCCACATAATGCTTTTCAAGACGTTTATCTACCAATTCACCAAAATCACCAGTTTCAAGGGCATGGATAAGGAGTGGACGAGCCTGACAACACATTTTTCAAAGGGAACCAAGTGGATCATAAGAAACCAATAACCAGCAGCATTCTAACAGATTAAACATAGTACCAAAAAAAAAAATCCAAAAGAATATTTAATTCAGACCCTCCACACTAGATACCAAGAAATGATATTGGAAATCACTGCACTAAGTATTTAGGACTTTTTAATCATTTCTAAGGTCAAAGAGTCTTCAGATGTTGGAGTTAAGTCAAATTAAACCTGGACTTGAAATGAATCCAAATTGACCATAGAATAGTATGCATTAATATGATTTCAGACAAGATTTTTAGCCTTTTTAGGCAAGATTGTCCGAGAAGAAAAAAAAAAAACATTTACAAATTTGTTTGATCACAGCATGGCAACTTTCAGAAATCAGGATAGATTACCTCATACAGATTCAGCAGTTTTTTTTAAGGGATTAAGTATAGATTCAGCAAGTTACAGAGAAAAATCCTGGGCTGTCCTCAAAACCAAACCCCTGGCAATTCTAAAAATTTATTATAATTTTTCTTGATATGTAGAACCGAATTGGAATTTTTTACTAATTCTCAAATATACATGTTATCAATTGTAAGGTGCAATAGGGTTATTAGACTGGAAGAATTGCATTCAGTGGAAGCACAAGGTAAGCAGAAATGTTTTACAACAAAATATACAAAGCATTAAGCAAGAATGTAATTTAGTTACTCTATTATTTTTTACAGATATCCATGTGACAACACCAAAGTGCAAGAGAGGTAACTGATATGGAAATACTTCTACTAGAATAAGCATACTTTATACACTTTTTTTTTTCAAATTTGAAGTAATAATGTTGGAGTTGGCTCATATTTTAACTAAGAGGAGTAGAGGACCCCGGAATGAGTGGAAGCTAATAAGTCCTTCATCAGTCCTCAGCTAAATAACTTAAAGAAGAGAATATCCAGTGATAATTCTTACCCATTCAACCAAACTCTCATCCCCCAAAGGCTGTTTTGGGTCAACAGGTTTACGTCCAGTGACAAGCTCTAGAAGCACAACTCCAAATGAGTATACATCTGATCTGTCTGTTAATTTTCCACTTGATGCATATTCCGGTGCCAAGTACCTGAGATCCAAATTGAACATGGATTATGCAAAACCACAACCAATTTTTAGAAATTCCATTACTATTAAGTGAATTATCAGAAAACAATTTTGAGGGGTGAAAAACCTATCATGTAATGGAACCAACATGGGAGTTCTTCTCCTTCTTAGATTCAAAGATGTCCGCTATATGTCAAAATTACAACCACTTCCTTACCTTCTAAAGAAGGTGATAGATTGGATTGTTATAGTTACCTGACCTGGTTAATTTTATAATTCTTAGAAGGCCATGGAGCACCACTAACTGAAGGTCCTAAACCCCCCCTAACTCTGTCTCACAAATTACCACATATCATGTCTGTTGGGAGGTATTTGCCAATATATACCAAAAACTAGCTTTCTCAGGAATAGTAAAAAGAGAAAGTAAACGAAACAGATTCACAAAAGCCTTCAACAATGCAACAGTTCCCAGGTGTTCCAGACATTCAAACATACCCAAATGTTCCCATGACTCGAGTTGATACATGAGTATTAGTGTCATTTGCTAGTTTGGCAAGTCCAAAGTCAGCAACCTGTGCTCGAAGCAATTCTCAAATTAGAATCTAGCACGTCATGGTTAGAGAAACATCTTGAGTAGCATCAGAAGTGAGAAAAAAAAAATTAAGCAAAGGAAAACACATGCCTGTGCTTCAAAAGCATCATCCAAGAGAATATTTGCTGACTTAATGTCTCTGTGAATAATTTTTGGATGGCCTAGAAACAGATAGCGGTGAGAAGAAAAATAATCAGATAACATACTTATATAACTGTTAATGAAGCATTTGGACGGTTATATTAGATCAACAGAATTTCATAAAATTTTACAATGACCTTTAACAATCTAGATTACTTTTACTGGTGACCTCTTTACCTATTGTTGAGGTGAACAAGAATGTTAGATTTCAATTCATTGAAAAACAAACTCAACTATGGTCACAGGCATACCCAAGCATTGCTCTAAAAATGAAAATATTTAAGAGAGATTTTTTTTTTTTTTTCATTAAGCACAAGTACAATAGTTATGATAATGCAAGAAAAGATACATACAATCTTCATGTAAATATGCCAAACCCTTCGCAGCCCCCAAAGCAATCTTGAGTCTTTTTGTCCAATCCAACACCGGCATTCCTTGACCTGACAGCAGATACCAATATGATAGTAACAAATCATGACATGATAGCCTAATAATAGTTGATAAGGTGAGAAAACAAGAAAAATTCCCCTTACCATGCAAATGATGCTCAAGAGTTTTATTTGGAACGAATTCATAGATGAGCAATCTTTGTTGCTCAGAGATGCAATAACCCACCAAGGAGACCAGATATCGATGATGAACACGACTAATAATCTCAACTTCAGCCCTGAATTCCCGCTCCCCTTGTCCACTACCTGCCTTGAGCTGCTTAACAGCCACCTCTCTTCCATCAGGTAGCCGACCCTTGTAAACATATCCAAACCCACCCTCACCAATAACATTTTGGCGAGAAAACCCATTGGTTATTTCCATCACCTCTTCATAGCTGAAAAAGGTCTGAGTAGAACCTAAGGCACTTGAGTCTGGTGCCCCTCCTTGGTGCATATTCCCTCTTTGACTCCCTTGACTACTTGCAAAGGAATGATAATAGCCTTCTACTCCATTATTCCCCTTTGGCTGTTGCTGGTTGTAGTAATATCCATCTATATATCAGAAAACCGAAATTAATATAAATCACATACACATACTAAGCAATTCCAATCCTCCAAACACTCAAAACTTATTTTTACCTGATTCGATAGAAACATTTTTGGGGGGCATGTAATGGGAGGTATAGATTTGAGCTCGTCTTCTCCTCCGCCTTGAGATGACGAAAATGACTGCAATTATGGCAATGATGAACACTCCTGCCACTGCCACCCCAACATAAGTACCCGAATCACTCCCACTTGATACTGTTGGTGAGCTGGAGCCACCCTTAGAAGAGGAACCTCCATTTTTTGTGTTGGAGGAAGGAGGGGACAGGCCAGATCCATGAGGGGATGGCGGTGGTGGTGATGATGATTTGGAATTAGTTTGAGGGGAAGGCACATTTGTCTGAGAAGTGTTCGATATCTGAGACGGTGAAGCAGACGGGTTAGGCGAGGAAGTGGCAGTGGTAGTTGGAGGGGAAGCAAGGGGTGTGGGTGGTGAAGATTTCTGAGAAGGTGAATTGTTAGTAGGAGGAGAAGGTGGGGATTGTGATGGAGGTGGAGATTGTTTAGAACTGCCATGATGAGGAGGAGGAGGAGCAAGGGGAGGAGGAGGAGGAGAAGCTGATGGTACTGGTGGTGGTGGTGAAGCTTTTGAATTTGATGATGGTGGTGGTGGTGATGCTTTTGGAGCTTCTGAATCCGATGGAGGTGAAGGGGTCTTAGAACTTGAGCCCGGAGACGAGCTAGGAGGCGGGGATTTTGATTGCGGAGGGGGCGGAGAAGGTGTAGGTGGAGAAGACGATGAAGAATCCTCCGGTGGAGGAGAGGAATCGGAAGATGAATCTGGTGGTGGAGGACTAGTTTCTTTCCCACCGTCCTCCTCCTCCGGTGGTGGAGGAGAACCAGAAACCAATGATGGCACAAGTTCTGAGCCTTCCGGCGATGGAGGAGTATCACTTTTTGAAGAACCCGGCGTTTCCACCGAGTCCGACATTCTCCTTTCCTTAACAAATTTCCTTATCTTGTTTGCTTCTTTGTTTCTACGTATTTCATTTTCTTTCAAATGTTAATAACAACACAACACTGTTCTATGATTCACAAGTGCAACATTCACAATCTCAATCACAACAAACTATATTATGCTCAAACTGCAAAAATTGTAATCTAAAGACACAACCTTGAACCAAAAAAACAAACAAAAGAAGAAATATGAAACCTGGGTTGTGTGTGAAAATAATGAAGCTACATTAAAATGCGTGGATTTTGCATGGGATCATGAGCCATTTTCAGAAGAAATGCGGAAATTTTGGGCAGAGAATTGCCGGCACCATCGAGATTAAAAGGAAACAAGTCAAAGAAACTCAAAAGACCATCCAACAACAACAAAAAACCCCAAGAAATTCTCTGTATTTTAGGTATATTTGTCTTTGATTTGTCTCTATTGCATGGATTGGAGGCACAATCTTTTTCGGTTAGTTAATCCCAACTGTCAAGCTTCCTTTTATTTCTAATGCTACAAATCTCCTTCAATTTCGGGTTACCGCGCAAAATAACAAAACGGGTGGCATTTGCCCTTTTTGTTCTGCCCGGGTTCGGGTCTTTACCCGGAGAGAAACCAATAATATCAAAACTATACACTCTAATCTTGCCACATCTCAACCGGGACCCCTAAATTTAGTGATTAAAAAAAATTCACATATTTTTTTTTTGCAACTGTTGAGATGTTATGTTTTGATTTAGTGTACAATAATGTCGTGGTAGGATTTTTAGGATTGCTATTAGATTTCTTAAGGTTTCCTATATTTAATTGTAAATAACTTAAAACAATTCACATGACTATGAACATACCGATTCTCAACTTCTCAATATGTAAATTCCTTTTCAAAAAGGTTGTTATTCTCATTCCTATGTTGTGAAAAGCTTTATTTTGTATAAAATGATAAATTATAATTTTTTTTTTAGTGGTGTACTTATGTAAAAGCAATGTTATACTAATTACAATTTATCACCTTAACAAGTTATGAAGAAAAGAAAATGATAAATTCTTTTATGTTTTTAACATTACTCTTGGGTCTGAAACCCCTAGACTTAGATCCATTGATTTTTCATTTTCATGGTCAAAGATTTGATTTTATAGTTTATTTTGGAATATCGTAAACCTATTTTCAAATATTCGATTTTTAGATATGATAGCGTTTTAGATATGATAGCGTTTACACAAGTTAATGGTTTACCCTTTACAAAATGAATATTCTAATAAGTAACAATAAATTATAGGCTCAAAAAATAAAAAATAAAAAATAATTGCACCCTTCCCTTTCTTTGTGTTTTGATGGGTTCAAATAATATGATTAGTGGGTGTGAATATTTTTGTGAAATTTTCGGTGTCTTTAGCAAAACTGAATAATTAATAACCAAAATGATATATTCACTATCATTTTTTTTTTTTTTTTTTTATAACTTATATTCGCTATCATTTGTGTATGAGTATTTAGTGATTCTAATCAATTTTGACTTCAAATAAATGGTATTAACATTTCGTAGGTTGCCTCCTGGGACCATGGTTGAGATAAACTGCCCCTCGTATAGTGATACAAAAGGCAAAAATATTTAAGAAAGACAAAGTTATATCAATCAGGTATTAAATAACCAGTTTCTCAAAAAAGAAGAAAGGTATATTTATAGGTCGTATTTCCTGTATCCCTCTCAATAAGGATAATCGGTATTTAAATCCAGTAGAGGCCTAGAGGGCCACTGTTGAATGGGAGAGATAATCTAGAGATTCTAACTTACAGGTTAAGATGAAGACTTTATAACTTTTACTTTTATTATAAAAATAAAAATAAAAGTGTTTAAATATGAAAAGTGTGCTTGCAAAAAAAAAGAAATACAAATTTGACTACAACAAGTACAATAAAACAAAGTTCTTTTAAAATGTCTTAAGGAAAAAAGTTAATAGATCAACAGTTTTGTAACCTAGTGGTGTTACTAAATTTCATCCATGAGAATAATCGTGGTTCAAATTTCTCATTCCCACTTACTGTAACATTTTTTCTTTTTGAGTTGGAAGGGAAATTTTTATTGATAGGGAAAAGAATAATATTAAATCGTTTTTAAAATATGAAAACATAAACTTATACAATCAATATTTTATAAAACGAAATTGAAGTTTGAACCAATTCAAGAATCAAAATTATATACCCTCCCCTCCCTCTCCCCTTGGCTGATGCCATGGTATAAACAAAACATAATAACAAATGCATAAATTTGCAGTGTTTTTATTAATAAATGTGTTGAACGCAAATCCAATCTGAAGAAGGTAAATATGTTTTTATATTTAAAAAAAAAAAATGGTGTGATGCCCAATCTATTGTAAGGAAAAATAATTTATAAGATAGTGTAAAGAACTGGCGTGCCTGGATGAAAGAGGGAACCAAACGGGAAATTGGTTATTTTGATACCATCTTAGAATGTATGAGATATCAAAACAATTTATAAGATATTGATTGTTTTGATATCATGTTAAAAATGGTGTTGGGATTTTAAGTGAGATGGAGAAATAGAAATGTAAAAGTAACGGGGTTTATCCTAAATTCCTAATTAATAACCTACATTTACAATAAAAAAACCCTTAACGTCTCATGTTTTTTAAACTCAAACATCTAAGTTTTAAAATTCCCTTCCCGCTGTAATCGAATTATTGAAGAAAAAGAAAAGAATATATATATCCTAAATCATCTGTATGATTACTTGCACTACAAGTAAGGTTATTAATAATTACAGATTTACAGGTAAAATTAGAATTATTTTACTTGCACTACAAGTAGGTTCTAGTACAATTAACATGGATTAAGATAATGGATCTGAGCCTTGATTATGAATAAAACTTAAATCTTTAACATGCATTTTAAGTTTTCAATAAATGAATAATAATAAAAGGTTGTTTAGTCAACAAGATTTAACATAAGAGCAAAAAAATTCCCGGATTAAATTTTGCAAGAGTGTTAAAGATTTCCCATGTTAGCAGAGAACCCCTATATATGATTCTAACAAAAATTAGATTATTTGGTGTCCTCTAGAGTCTAGTCTCCAAAATACACTCATTTTATTATTCTAACAAAATTAGATTTTGAAGGTTATAAATAACTCCTAAGCAAAGCACGATTCTCACCCTATACTAAGCACGTGGTAGTTTTGAATCGAAATTTCAAATTTCAAACAAGAAAGCCAAGCCTGCGTTAGACATAATGGCAAATCAGATTTGAAATTGATTGAAGAACCCTGTAGCGAAGCACTGGTTTTTCTATGGTCTATTATTGGTACTCTCTGTCATAAAGTGATTCTGGTTTTGGACTTTCATTTCTTAAACAGAGCTGAGGTTTTCAGGTAATGTGATTCATTTCCATGACTTCTTTAAATATTTAATGTCTCTCTTTGTGTGATTATTAGTGCGTATTTGTTTCTTTCTCTGTGCCCATGTTGTTTGTTTTTGTGTATTAATATGCATGTACGCTTTGGGTAAAGGAAAACACCACAAGTCCACAAAGAATGTCTCTTTTAGGTGCATGAGTCATTGAGTCCTCTTTTCTTTCATATGGGTTAAAAAAAAAAAAATTGAAACTTTTACAAAAGTTTGCTAATGAACGTTGAACAATGCATTTGAAAGTGAAACTTGTAGGAAAGCAAACGTGGGTCTTAGAGCAATAACAGCTTTTTAGGCAAAATTCTAACATAATAAATTACTTTTGTATAGACATACTAACTTTTCATTACACTAACACATTAAACTATCTATTTTTTTTTAATCATTATCTCATTTCTTGAACAAAACCCACCCTCATTTTCAATCCAAATTTCTGACTGTCTTCTTTGGTAGAAAATTCAAGATCTTGATTGTGGAAATTTTAGAGTTTGGATTTTGAAATAGACCCAGATAGACTCTTGGACAGAAACCCCTCTGGAAGAAAATTTTTAGGAGAATTTGAAGCAGACCCAGATGAATTTTATTTGCCAAAAAAACAAATTGAATCTCACGGTGAAAGAACTGCTATATACAACGTATGAGGTGGGTCGTCTCTAAGATTCATGGGAATTGATTTTCTGGTCCTTGAACACAGCAAAATTTGAAATGAAATGGGTTTGTTAACCAATGAAGTAGTTAGAGTTATTAGTTTCTTTTGCATGAGAGAGAGAGAGAGAGAGAGAGAGAGGAAGAGCAGGGATTACAATTGAATTAAGAAACTAAATTGTAAAGCTACAGTGTTATAAAAAATGAATAAGCAATGTAGCTAAAAGCCATTTTAGCTAATATCATCTCTATAAGAGATAAATATTTTTTATATAATATGAGTTTAGTTTCATTGATTTGTTTGGTTTCAAAAATAAAGTGGGTAAGCAAAGGCAATAAATTGAACCAACTACCAAGTGGAGTAGGAAATAAATGTATTGCTTGGAGTGCAATACATGCATTTCTCATATGACAAGGATGTAGGATTTTTTTTGTCAAATATGTTTGTTTTGTATCTTATCATCACGATGTATATGTATAATAGTTTCAATTGCAAATACAAATTTATTAATTAAATTTTATTGGAATGACCAGCGAAAGATATCAATTAATTTGCATTGCAATAAGTACTATGTGTATAATACATTAATGTTATTATTTTTAGCCAAAAAAAAAAGTAATATATTGAAGTATTATGCAATTCGGCCGGATGTAATGTTATACATACATTTTAATGGTCTAAATAATTTTAATTTATTTAATAAAATTAATTCTTCATAATATGCTCATTTGAATCTTGCTTATGAATTTGTACCATGTATGTACTATAGTGAGTTATTATGAATTTCGCAGGTTATAATCATTTGTTTGTGACAATTCCTTTAATTTACATATTGATATCACATCTAATATTTACATTTGTTTACTTTAATTAAAAATGTTAAGTGTACACAAAAGATAGGACGGAACTCATATCACTATATTTCATTAATTCAAACAAAAATTGAAAATTCTCTACCTAAATGATACCTCCTCAACTTTAAAAATACTAGGTGTACACAAAAGATAGGACGTGGCCACGTGATTATTTCATCAACTTGAATTAAAACACCGCCTATTAAAATATCTATCAAACTTTTATATATATATAAAATAGAATATCCCTGATTAAACATTACTTACCCTGCAAGTAATTCAAATATCCAATTTTACCAAGTTAAGTTAAGTTATGGAAATGTCCAAAACACCCCTAAAAAAATCATACAAAGTCTGCACCGTCTTTCTTTTAGTTGGATAGGAATCCAATACATACACAGTACATAAAAGAATGCGTGAACGATTACGATTGCACTTAGTAACGGCGGCACGAAATTCAACCCGCCCTTTAATTGATCTCAAGCGCTAAAATAGATTTTTTTATATTATGGCGGTTATCTCTTTCTCTAAAATCCTTTCCCACGTAAAATCTCACCCATATAAATAACTAACTCCCTCTTCATTTTCTTATCGTTCATCTTCCTCTTCAAACCGTATATTAGAGTTTTCTTTGCATTTCTCTTTTGTGATGGAGCAAGTTGAAGTTGAAAGGCAAATCTCTTTGACAATTGATGATGACGAAATTTCGGATTCTGGGTCTGTGTCTGATGAGACAAGTCCTCCTCATGAGCCATTTGGGTATTTTATTAAGGATGGAATGGTTCAAGTTGAGGAAGGGAGTTCTGAGAATGACATGATCAAGAATTGTTTTCTTTTGGGCATGGGACCTTTTGGGAAGTATACAAATGTTGTGGCAATACATAGGAACTCTAGTTCTTGTGGTTTGACGAGGAAGGCGAGGTTGGGTTCGTTCCGGCTTTTCTCTGGGGCTGTGGCGGAGAAGTGCGGCGGCAATGCAAATCTTAGGTATGGATGGTATGGTGGTACGAGGGATGAAGTTCTTGGAATTGCCAAGTATGGATTTAGTCACTGTGGAAGTCCTGCAAACGGCATGTCGTATGGTGTTGGAGTTCAATTGTCTTCTTCCAAATTTGCTATTGATAGGTAAGTCTCAATTTGTTATAATTTATTTGTTAAATTGTTGTTTCACAACATTGAAATATATCATATGCATGAGACTATTTTGGTGTTTTCTTTTTCTTTGATTCTTTTTTGATTGCTAAAAAAAAAAAAAAAGGAATTTTAGATGTGGGGTCGTTTAGTACTTTGGGCATAAGCAATTAATTAATTATTAATTTAATGTCTCTTTCTTGATTCGGAAGCAACATACAATTGACATGTTGTCTATGTGTTATTTTTCAACTTTGTTGTTGAACGTGTTACGTGTTATTTTTCAACTTTGTTGTTGAACGTGTTACGTGTTATTTTTCAACTTTGTTGTTGAACGTGTTGAATAGGCGTGTGCTTCAAGCGTGTAATAAGTCAATTTGTACATCCCTACAATCCACCAAAACTCAAAAAGGAAAAATAAATGTTTGTTTAATATCACATGCATAACCCAAAGAGAAAATGGATTTGTTATGCTGATATGTTTTTTAATATTTTACAGTGCATTAGCCTCTGAGGTTGATGAAGATGGGTTAAGGCATATTTTACTATGCCGCGTAATACTGGGGAACATGGAAGTTGTTTGTCCTGGTTCCAAGCAATATCATCCAAGTTCTCAACAATTTGATTCTGGTGTGGACAATCTTGTGGCTCCTAGAAGATACACTGTGTGGACTGCTTATATGAATTCTCACATCTTTCCTAGTTTTATCGTAAGTTTCAAGGAACCTTGCCTAAAAGGTAAGCAATTCAATGTTGCATACATTCTTTGTCTTGAAGTTCATGGATTTTATTAATGCAATATGGTGTTAACATGTTTGATTGGTTTGTTAAAATGCTCAGATTTTGAAAGTTTGCAAGCAAATGCTCCGAAACCCACGACGCCGTGGATGAGTTTTCCCACTCTGATATCCATACTTTCAAGGTTTTTGAGTCCTTCTAAAATGGCTGTGATCAACAAATGCTATAAAGATTTCAGGGTATGTTTATCATAAAATTCATGTAATTGGTATCTGTTAATGTGTAGCTTTTTTTTTTTTTTTTTTTTTTTTTAATGTTGGCCTTATTTGATTGACTGATTTTTGCTTGTCTTTTGATCACAGGGAAGAAAGATCAGGCGAGCAGACTTTATACAAAGGTTGAGGGTCACAACTGGAGACAGTTTGTTGGCTACAATAATCAAAAACTACAGAAAAGGTGTATGATGCTGACTTGCTGAGCCACTTCTATGATGCTGATCTCTTAATCAGCTTGAGCTGTCTCAATAACAGAGAGTATTTCTTTAGTGGATTCCATTTACTTTTGCTTTGAAAAAGGCTGATAGTGTATGATGTTTGGTCTTGTATCATTTTTAGGATTGATATGGTTAGCCTGAAGCAGGCCAAATGGGCTTCACAATCTCTGTATTAACAATACCAAATACTGCATTTTGTAATAGCCTAGAAATTGTAGATGATATAAGAATACAAACAGAGTAATGCATATAGTTGTTTTTGTTCCAAGTATATGATGTTGTGGCAATCGTTGATGTTCAATTAGCAATATTGAAACTGTATGTATTACGCCAATAATATTTTCTTGGTTAGTTGGATATCTTTCGGCAAAGATATAGTTTTCCAAAAGTTGTTCTTTTAAATGTTTCATGGTGGAACAGAAAGTACTTCTATGGGAAGATGCCAAGTGGCTTTGTCAAAAGATTTCTTCTTTTTGTTGGAAAGTACTTCTTTGGGAAGATGCCAAGCGGCTTTTTCAAAAGATTTCTCTTTTTTTGTTGTTGGAGAGTACGTTGTATTGATTGGGATGGTTATTTCATGTGAGTTTTATTGAATTCTTTGGGATTATTTGATAAAATACTATTTTCTAAGGTTCACATACCACCTTTCTTACATGAGTCATGACTCCTAAGGCACCAAGCCTAAATTTTTATACGAAGCACCCAAACGCTGGATGTATGTGAAAAGCTTGTCTTTCTGCCTTGACTTAGGTCAGCATAGAGTTGGTTTGGGTATAAACATTTAACAAACACTATAGCGTACTACTACTAAGGGGAATATAACAAGATTTCAGATAATTGACTACGAAAACAGAAATTAACTGCAAGCATTAATCCTAAGGGATAGTCTAGTAATAGAACGAGTTGTAATATGCACCTCAGGAAATATAAGTTGTGAGTTCGACTCCCCATGACAATGGATCCCTTGGGATCACCTATGGCCAATTAGGCTTGGTAATTACCCGATGAGTATATGACAGGGGACTATATGTGCCTATGGGTTAAAGCATATGCAAGCATTGTCCTCTTTTAATATCATTTATCTTATTTGATGGAACTTGTTTTTATCAAATATCACCAGCTTTGTGGAGATTTAAACTGAAATTTGCTCTCTTGTTCTGCAGTAACATAACGTAAAATACAATAGTAGCAACACAGATGCTAATGGTACAAGATTGTGTGTGTCAGTGTGTGGTGATCTTTCAATGATGGCTACATACCTTAGCAATGTTTATCTTCCAGCTCTGTAACTCTTCAACAAGTTTCTCAATGCTGACCAGACTTATTAATTATGGAAGATATGTAGTAAGACATGGGTGTATCTCACACACTGTTGTTGCGTACAGATCACTTGAGCCTGTAGGACTCTCTCCCTTGCAGTGGCTAGATATACAACTGCAAAATGTGACAGGTTTAAATTGCAAATGAAAAAGTTAATACCTGTGATAATTGATCTTTCCCCTTGTGCCATAATTTGTACAAGAAGGCATATCAAAACTTGCATGAGATGAATTATGCAAGCTTTCAAAAGTGTTATGCGTACTGTTAATAGTATACAGACCTTCAAGCAAGTTACAATTAAATGTCACACACCTTTGAGTCTCTTTGGCAGGCTCCTCCTTTGGACTCTATCAAACTAAACACTGATGCAGCAGTACGATCTTGTTCGTCCACTATTGCTGTTATTGCTCGAGACAATCATGGCCACATCCGAAAAGCCTGGACAAGTATAGTTCCTACTGTTGATCCTGATATAGCAGAAGCTCTTGCCATCAAATGGGCTCTTCAGCTTTGCTAAAGCCGAGGATTTTACTCAAGTTATTGTGGAGAGCGACTCCAAAAAATGTATTGAAACTTTTACTGGCAGCCCTGAAGATACCTGTTGGAAGCTTGATGCTCTTTACTCTGATGTTAATAGTTTAGCTTTGGACTTTGTTTCTGTTTGTTTTTCTTGGGTCAAAAGAGATACAAATTCAACAGCTCATGAGCTTGCCAAATTCGCAGCTTCTCTCAACACCCCTTTTAATTGTAACGTGTCTTCTCTTCCTCCCTCAGTTCTTGAGGCATGGCAAAGAGATTCACTTGGTTCTTCAGCTTAATGAAGTTTTCTGCATTATTATCAAAAAAATAAGACTAGGTGGTCCATTTTGTAAGGCCATCAGCAATAGCTGCGATGAATAAGAAATAAGCATACAAGACATCATATAAGACTTGAATTCACCACAATAGAATGAACCACTTTGACCTAAGTATTAGGGATAGACCAAAAGGGAAGCCATAACCATGTGAACAATGTAGGCATGGCTGGCCTGTTGCCCATTTTATATTACAGAGAAACATAGGACTGACATGAGACTGATACAGGACTCAATCAGCAAAATACTGACCAGTGGTAATAGGTTAATTTCATTAGTACAGGTGGCAGTGAAATTCTCACATCTCAATATTATAAAACCACCCTTTAAGAATAGTAAAGGAAAGACAAGTGGTAGAAGATTTTGTTTCACATATGCACATATAAACACACACATCATGCTTATAGTGCGTCTGTCCTGTTTATGAAAATTAGGCAGGCCAGTGTGTAAAAGTTTCATTTTGTCTTATGTCCTATGCAATGCAATTGTGGGGGTGGGGTATCCAGAGATTTACATTCATAGGTGGATAATTGGAGAATGGGGCATGAACATGAGCAAGTGCAAGAGTTCTTATCCCAAATGACCAAAAGGCTGCTCTGTTAATATGAAACTTAAATTAAAAACTCACATGCATAATAAATTCTACATAGTCTAAATGTTAAATAAATAAATATTGTGATGAAGTAAGTGCACTAGTAACTTCAATTCAAGGCCTTTTTTCAAATTTCAAAGGTATCTCTCATAGTATCAATTTTTTTCTTCTTCTAGACTTGTGTTGAACAAGCCCACATATTAAAGCCCAAAACCACACATTAATAAGTGATGCATTATATATATATATATATATATGACCATAGAATACATGTTTCTTATCATTAGTTGACTTAAAATAGAATCTCTCTAAACTAGAGGCTAGCTATGTATATTAATAATAAGGGGGAGCTATTGTGCATGAATCAGCCACTCGCATGATGTCATATCTGTGCAATTGCTGCATAACTTCTGCGGCTATCCTGTGAAAAGGGTGAAGACTGTTACAAATATGAGAAGCAAGAAGAGGTATTGAGCAGCAAGATTTCCAAACCAGACTTGAAGTACGGTATGCAATAAGCAGACCTATGAACAATCAAACAATGAGATTGGCAGGGTCCAAGTCAGCACCAACAGCATGGAGTTCCAACAAACAAATTTATTGAACGTTGTCTATAGCTGGTATCAAACATGTGTGCTGCCACTCCAAAGTCTGCTAACTCAACTGCTCCTGCTTAACCAACCAATATATTCCCAGAATCCCAGCCTGCAGATAATTAATAAAACATATAACTAAAATATGTATGAGCGCTGGTCTATCCCAAATCAAGCAAGCTAAAAGGAAGCACCAACAAGAACCACCTTGCGGAATAACATGAATGAGAAGAATCTTAAATTCTTGATATTCTAGATTTCTACCGGGATCAAATATATATGCAAGTAATCGTTTCTCAATCTAGTAAGTATATGTATGTATGATTAAGCTAAAGCCAAAAGTGTATCTTTGCAGCTACTCATAGATGGATAGTGAAAATACAACACTTTTCAGTAACTTTTAGCACAAAGATGCATATAGCTGGAATTGTAAGCAACAAGGTAAACATAAAAAACTTAAAAAAGGACAGGATACCTTAACATCTCTATGAATGAGTCCATGGTCATGAAGATAAACAAGAGCTTTCACAACTTCATACAAAAACATGGCAATAACAGGCTGCTAAAAACCCTCTGGATAAGAGATTTCATTATGTGAAGACATGATCCACTGGCCATGTAAGGCATCGCAATCCAGAGGCTGCAACCACTTGCAAAAGAGCAATTTTTCCCTGAGAATTTGGCTGCTCAATCAAGCTCACAGTTTGTACTTCTTGGCATATGACATCCCGTGCAACATTTTTCAATACCATGATACTCCATCCCAAATAGTTAGGAAGAATGACCAAATAAGACGCGTAAATCGCATATGTAATTAGGGGTACTTGTAAATTACCTTCCCACTAAACCTCCTTGTAATTTGGAATAACTTCTTTTCATTTTTTTATTGATAAGCTACATTTTCAGCGGTGAAATCTTCATATTTTCTATTCGAATTAGTATATTCTCCCTCATGACACACTCTTGTCAATGGGGCTAAAACTAAAAGCTTCATGGAAAAGGTAGTAGAAGTGTGTGGAATTGGAAATGGAACAATTTAAAAAAAAAAAAATCGTAATGACTGAACACAACTTTGTGTTAAAATTTTACTCTACCAAATGCTTTAAAATTCAATCAAGTTTCATCAACTACATTTTATTTTCTAATTTTGGAAAACAGAAGAACTCGATACAGATAGAAAAATAAAAATCACAAAATGTGTTAAAATTTTACTCTACCAAATGCTTTAAAATTCAATCAAGTTTCATCAACTACATTTTAGAATTTTCTAATTTTGGAAAACAGAAGAACAAGAATCAAATAAGATACAGATAGAAAAATAAAAATCACAAAATGTAGCATCCAAAATCAAGAACATAAAGGAAGATTGTTGGAAACAGAATCAACGAACCTTAGCTAGGTATGAATAATTATTGAGATTAGAACACTATAGAAGTTGAAGCTCGCCAAGCTCTCTTGCGTCGTTTGAGTCTGGTTTGATTCTTCTTCTTTGCCGTTTAGCCAAGAGAATTGGTCGGAGTCTGTTGTGGACTTGTGGCCATTGGCTAAAGCAACCGTTTTAATTAGAACCATCGTCGTTTTGCCTTCCCAAATTCCACCCTCCCCCCACCCCGAAAAAAAAAAAAAGAGTTTATTTCTCCTGTCAAATTTAAAACCCTGAAATTTTTATTTTATCATATTTTGAAGGGTAAAGACAAATAAATTATTAAGATTTTTCAAAAATATTCATTTTTGTCTCCTAATAAGTGATGTTAGTTTAAAAATGATGTTACACTAATCACAACTTGTCGTCTCAATAATTGTGAAATTTGTTGTGTTGGTAACATTGTTGTAAAAATAAGATATTTTTAAAAGGTTTTGTTAGTTTCTGTCATTAGCTCAAACTTCATGAATGGTTTGTTTAATTTACCCTACTTTTAAACCACTACCCAAGCAACCTATTTGTTGAAAGGGAATTTTCATTGGTGTTTATTACAAGACATCTTTTATTATGTCTTTTTAAAACCAATTATTAAGCAACCTATTTGTTATTTCATGAGTTTCTCTGTTACACCAAAAAGTATCATTTTATGATTGTCTTGTTCAAAATAGTTAGATTTGAATCTTAGATATCTCTATTGAAAACATTAGGAAGAATAAGTTGAGTTATAAGGCTCTTGGCAAGTAAATCAATGGTGAATGGCACATTTGATCTTCAGTCCATTAATTGTCTATAATTTTCTAAAAATTTTATGCTAATGTTAGAAATACTAAATTTTATTATATAAACCTTCCAAACTATCAAAACTGTTTTGTTAATAGGAAAGCAATTTTTGTCTCCAAGGATAGAGCATCAGTTTTTTTTTTTTTTGATGAATAAAATATATTGCATTAAGAAAAATGAGGAGTCGAGGGGCCAGAACCATCTACCAAAATCCACTTGAAGAACATGAGCGAGAAGGGAGGATATGGGAATAGCACCTGGACAATTACAAAAGGGGGCCCAAGCAGCTAAGGAGTAGGCAAGAACATTTGTAGATCTAAGAACATGTGAAAAAGAGCAACAAGAAAAAGCTAAAGAAGATACATTGATGTCACTAATAATATTTGAAATAGACCAATGTGGGGTGGAGGCAGAATTCTGTATAAAATTAATGACTTGAAGAGCATCTCCCTAAAAAATAATGGAATCCAAACCTGCATCCAAAGCGCATGAAACAGCAAAAAACCCGGCTTTAGCCTTAGCCCAAAGAGGGTCGCCATGAACATCGACATGAATCCATGCATGAGTAATTTTCCCTAAATGATTACGACAAATAACAGCCAAAAAAACATTATTGAGTCTCACAGCAGTATCAAAATTTATTTTATGCCATCCAGGGGGAGAAGGGGACCAAGGATTATGAGTAGGGAGGATAGGATGTTGGGTAGAGAACTCCCAAGCTTGTTTATGGAAGAGGAAAGTTTTGTGAATTTCCTGGGCAAGATGTGGAGGGGGGGGGGGGGGGGGAGAGGGGGAGGGATTGGTGTGGATGGTGATGGAGAAGATTGGTCACTCTTGAGCATTTTGTTTCTATGGAACCATACCTGGTCACATATGACAGATGCAAGTAGAGTAAAAGAATGGGCCTCCTGCAATTGGAGGTTTAAGTATTTCCTTGGGTTGAGGATAAAGTTGACCCAGTCGGAAATGGATGAGAGAGGAAGACAATTTGGGTGTATAGGCCATGGAGAAGTAAGCCATATTGATAGTGTTATGGGGCATTGAGTGAAAATGTGGAGTGCATATTCTTCTTAGTCATTGCATAAATGGCAAGTGGTATCAATTGTTGGAATACCGACTGCTAAGGTAACTTTTGTGGGAAGGATGTCCCAAGCAATTTTCCATAAGAGCGTTTTATAGCGGAGATTGATATTAGCTTTCCAAATGATGTTCCAATCTGATTTGGCTAGGGGGCCAGAGGAGCTAAATCTCTCTTTTTGGTCAGTGAGATATGCCGATTTTACTGAGTGAATGCCATTGCTATTGGGAACCCAACATAATTTGTCAAGCTGACTAGAGGGGGAGAGATGGATGTTAAGAATTTTAGAGGCAGTTATATGGTCAAAGAGTGGAAATTTTACCTCTATCCCATTGGAAGGTGTCGGGAGTAATGAGCTCAGCAACCCTATGGATGGTTGGATGGACTGTAGTTGAAGGTGATGGGAGGATAGAGCATCAGTTGATGTATGCTCTTTCTGGTTCATAATATCAACAAGTTAATCGGCATGTTACTAATATTATTACTAAAGTCACAAATTAATGATCCCCAGGCCGCCTCGTGATTAATAATTAGTGAAAATGAAGGACAGGCCGCCTCGTGATTAATAATTAGTGAAAATGAAGGACGTCACAATCATGAAGCAAATTCACACACAAATTTTAATATTAATGCCTCAAATAATTTAGGATAACATCCAGATAAAAAGGCAAACATTGACATTGAATTTAGAATAATGTGGTCTCACCAAGCGTAAATAATTGAAAATTACAACTTGTAATCAAAACAACTCATTTGCATAAAGTTTAGGGGAGAATCTCGTTTTCCAACTTTGACTTTACTTTTCATTGATTTATTTTTCAGTTTTGTTAATAGGCAGGCACCTCTAAAATATTATAAACATTAAATGATCCATTATTAGCTATAATACACATTTTGAAGTGGCATCAATTCTATTATTTTTATGTCAATTTGTTAGTCTTTTGTTGTAAAATTACTTCAGCATGTTCCATCAATTATTGTACTGTTTATGTTTGTTTTGCACGCATATATCCAAGATGATTCTGTGTAGTTTTTGTCATTTGTGCAGCAAAAAAAAAAAAAAAAAAAAAAACATTAAATGCATCTTGACTCAAATACTCCTAATTAATAAAATCCTTAATTTAATATTGGCATTTGTTTAACGTTAATAAGCCACAAAAATAAAATGCGAGATTTTTGACTCCATTGCACGAGTTTGTTCCACTTCCAAAGACTTGGAAGCTTCTTCTTGGTCATCATTCATCAATTATTTTCGACGGTCAAATATCCAGCAGCCGAATTTGGCCAGAGAAACGAAAGCGTGGGCCGGATTTCTTTTTTAGCGGCGCAGTGCATTACATTAGGAGGCCTTAGCAACAAGGTAGCAACAAATCTTCTATCACCAAAGATTTGTCAACGAGGTTGCCCAAAAGTTATAGATTTGTCAATGAGATTGCCTGTGAGACTGTGAGTGCAACCTAAACTCGTTTTGTGCTTGATAATGTGAACCAAAGTGTTTGGTTTTGACTTGATCAATAAGTAATTAATTATTAACATCGTTAAGTCATGCATAAGGGATTTGAGTAGCAGATAATGCTTGTTAGGTAAGAATTTGGGACGAAATTTGTTAAGTTTCGAGAATTCCTTAAAAACTTGGTTGTTGATTTAACAAAACTCTTAAAATTCATAATTTTTA
Source organism: Fagus sylvatica (assembly GCA_907173295.1). NCBI lineage: Eukaryota > Viridiplantae > Streptophyta > Magnoliopsida > Fagales > Fagaceae > Fagus > Fagus sylvatica. The sequence goes on from OU015772.1 coordinate 23,755,188, forward strand.
TCAACATTTTCAATTCCCATCATAATATTGATAATGATTTATCTTTAAATGCCCACTCTTTCGTAACACATCATATTATCAATTCCCATCAGTTGATATACTTAAATTTTGGATATATACTTAAAAATATAAATTTCAATTTTTAAAGATAAATCAATTTAGTAACTAAAAAAATTAAACAATTTGGCCATTATTGATAATATGATGTGTTAGTGTGTTACTAAAATGATTTATGTTTAAATATTGAAATTTATATTTCTTAATATAGTATTGTTTAAAAACAGTAGATATCCAAATTTTAAGTATATCCGAACAATACAAATATCAATTCTCAGGAAATTTGATTCTTATAATAATTTTAAACTCAATAATCTAGAACTTTCAAGACTTGGAATTTTCATCATTTGGATAAGCTAAAAAAATTTGATGATCAACATATAGAAAATTGTTATGTATTTCAATACTAGATTGGAATGGGGTGAAATAAAAAGATCTATAAACATGAGCTGTAAATATAGAATAAATCTGTCAATGACTCATTTGGTTGTACGTGAAAGGCCTAGATGCAAAGTTGTTCCAATGAGATATATTTAAAAAAAATAATAAATAAATGAAAAATAAATAAATAAATAAAATGAAAGGCCAAAAAGTAGTTTTTCCATTACACGGATGAGATGCAAAATTAAAAAAGTAATTTTACATCTCAGCCTTATACGTAGAATTGCTTGAATGGACGTTGATCCAAATAACACCTGGGTGACGGAAATTGAAAATTTTGAGTCAGATTTTGAATATTTTTTTTTTGAATAAAGTCAGATTTTGAATATAAACAACAATGAATGAAAAAAAAAAAAAGATTTGGGAAGAAAAGGACTCCATATTTCTAGTCACCAATAAATAAATATATATATATATATTTATCAGTTATCAACCATTTTGAATGGACCACTCAAAATACTCATTCATTACTGGGTCAAGTTCCAGATGAACAGCTAACATGCCACCACGAAAATATCCCTGCAATTATTTTGCGATGATTGCGTCTATTCTAACCCGCAACGGCCCCACTGCGACCAGTAATTCAATATTACCATGGCATCATTTAGTGTAGTAGTTGACAGTTCTCAGCATTATTGGAGTTCAAATGATCTGCCTATCAAAGATCATTTCTAATTTTCTATAATCGTTACGACATTACAAATTATTAGGTACTCCAGTCCCGAATATAACCAAGTGGTATTCTTTCATCTATAAATAATAAATTTTATCATGAATTTATTTATATAAAAGGAAAGAATATCACATAATTATTGTTTCAAAATATTAAATAATTACTCTTATGAGATAGTATATTGCGCACAAATAACAAATGCAGTTTATAATAGTAACTTTAAAAACTGAAAAAATAATAGTTAAATTTTCATATTATATAAAACAATTGTTTAAAACATTAGACAGGACCAAACAGTTCAATTAATTCATATGTGAATCAATTTTATGTATTGATTTGATTATCATTAAAATCTAGAAATCTATATTAGAAAACGGCTTAGAATTAGCGATATAGTTTTTAGTGAAGAGAGAAGACTAAGAGAATTTAGTCAATTGACATCGAAGGGGAGGGACTTGAGGTTGCCGATTGATGATTTGGTGAATCAAATGAAGTGGTAGAGTATAGTCTCGAGTTTGCCAAAAATTAGGCTAAGAATAAGAGAGATTGAATAATGCTAGGGAAATTATGACCGGAGAGGTCTAAACCTATCAACTTAGGATTCTCTAGTATAAAACCTACATTGGATTAATTATAATACACACTTCAATAGAGACGTATTCGTTTAAGGCTTTTCACAATAAATGTAAGTTGTTAGGCTGAATCACGTTAAATCTTTATCTTGTTTTCGTTTTTCTCTTTTTCAATCACTCAACAAGTTTAACACGGTATAAGAGCCAAATTCAATCTTAATTGACTAATGGCATGATACACGAAAATCTGGTTACCCACACAGTCACAATGTCCTTCAACAACTTTAACAATCAAAATTCAATCAAGGTGGTGAAAGTTTTGGGTTTGCCTAGTCTAGCTTGTTGGTTGAGCTAGCAGCTTTGTTCTCAATGGCGAAAAGCCGATAACCTCTATATATAGTGGTGGCCATTGGAGCTACTTTCCCATGTGACTTTATGGAGTGATATGTGCATTCTGTTGCATGTACGTGGAAGCTTTGGAAAACACATATCAATTAGAGGCCCTATTTCTTCATAACATTTTGAAAACAATCCAATATTATTTTAAAATTTTTGTGAGAATTTCAAATATGATTACAAAATTGTTTAAATTTTTTGAATTATTTTTCAATAAAATATTATATTTTATTTATTACATCATCAATTTAATCACAGATTGAATCACAATCTAACAAAAAATAAAAAATAAAAAATCACTCCTTTTGCAATTCCTTCTCCAATTCAATTTTTTAAATAAAATTAGATAAAATTCTTATTGAGAGAGGATTTTTTTTTTTTTTTTCTTTTCTTTAAATTTATTGTTTTGCTACAGATTAATTTTTAAGAGGATCAGCCTCTAACTATCAAACTAGCACTCCCCCCTGGGGGTTAAGAAGAGACAGAGATACCAGTCCTTATTGAGAGTTATTGAACTTTAAAGTTGCTAAAAGATCTGTTTTAACAACTTGAACAGGGACCCAAAACTAAACCTGGCCACCTTCCTTATTTGCATGATGGTGACAATTGATGAGAAAGAGGTTTGCTTACTTGTTTCCCATCCTGGTCCCCTTTTATGTCCTATCACTAATAAGCCTCTCCAAGTAGTTTCTAATTTGGTTTAGACACAACTACCCTTATTTCCTTGTACCTAACTGTCTATAAACCATGACATTCATATGAACTCCCTACATTAAGTTTGACAACCAAGTCACAAATTCCATTACATAAACTGTAACCCTTGGCCCTTACCTCACCCATGAGTCATCAAGCTTGCCATCCAAGTCATTGTTCACAATCAAGCAAAAAAAAAAAGTCATTACTCACAAGCTCCATTGCCTTGGAGCCCAAAAGAAAAAAGTCACTAACTCACAAGCTTGATAACATAAACATTAAACAATACCCCATTACATCACTAATGAGCTATATCCATCTCATGTCTAAAATCTTATTGGCACAACAACATAACATACACTTTTCTGACCCTTGAATATTGAAAGAGTCATTGAGCTTGACTCCCAATCCAAGTCAGACCCTCCATCCCCCACGCCCTTTTAATCCCATTTGCGTCACCAAATACATAATCAGGGATTAACCCCCAACCCCAACCCCAACCAAAACCAAAGAACACGTGGCAAGGCAGTGAACCCTCCGCGTAACAGTGTAAACACGTGTCCCTTGCACACCAAGCCACACAAAGGCCACCAACAATAACAACAACGATCGTCAAATTCTGAAAGGCCAAAACATTCACACATGTGATGTCACCGATATTTCGCGTAGCCCGCCAATACTTTTGGGTGGGCCCCACTCACGCGCTCTCTCAAGTTCTACTCGTTTTCATTTGGCTTTATTAACCCCCATTTCATTTCTTACTCCCTTCCTCAGCAATCAAACTCAAAACTCAAACCCAACAAAAACAAAAACAAATTTTATTTATTAAACATTTAAACCACGTTCATACTTGATACAATATAAAACTTCGTACTGGTCTCCTCGAAACTTCATCCACCAACTTTTATTAAAGTTGAACCCATTTTCTTTTTTTTTGATAAAAGTTGAACCCATTTTCTCAGAACCAAAACGCTTTCACTCATATATATAAATCTCAAGCCTCCTCTCTCTTTTTATTATAGATTTGAAATAGGAGCATTTCGAAAGAAAGAAAGATGCATGCGGGTTCAGTGTTATCGTTATCTCCAAGTTTTAATCTTTATTCTCCTAGAACCGAATATGCTGAGGTGGCTGCTCAAGTTAACGGCGATTTTAACGCCAAGCTGAAACTTGAGGCTTTTGGTAGCGAGTTTGACGAACCGGAAAATGAAGAAACCGAGGTTTTCGATGAGAAACCGCGGGATGAACCTGAAGTAGAAGTTGAAGAGGAGGAGGAAGAGGAAGGTGAGGAAGATGATGAGTTCTCGTTTGCTTGCACGAATCCCGATGGATCTCCGATTTCCGCGGACGATATTTTCGTTAACGGCCAGATCCGGCCGATATTTCCGATATTTAACCGAGATCTTCTATTCGGAGACAATTACATCGGCGATTCGAGGTCTAAGGAAGATTCTTTGGCTCTCCGGCCACCGTTGAGGAAGCTATTCGTGGAAGAGCGAGATCCGTCGTTGCCTTCTTCTTCATCGGCGTCCGAATCGGACGAACTGGAGCAAGTCCCCGCCGGAACATACTGCGATTGGTCAGGCGGTAAAGCCGTGGAGGCCTCGCCGGAGCTTTCGAAGAAGTGCAACTCCACGGGATTCTCGAAGCTATGGAGGTTCCGAGACTTGGTTCACCGGAGCAACAGTGACGGCAAGGACGCGTTCGTGTTCCTGAACCACTCTTCGGCGACCGCGAAGCCGAGTAACGAAACTGCTAAGAAAAACGACAAGTCGGTGAAGAAGGTGAGCGGCGTGGAGAATAATAATAAGGATAATCAGAATGTGAAAGCAAAACCGAAAGCGAATGCGAAGGCGAAAACGACGTCGTCATCAGCGCATGAGAGACATTACGTGTCAAATAGAGCCAAGAGAGAAGGAGATAAGAGGAAATCGTATTTGCCGTATAGGCAGGACTTGGTTGGGTTTTTCACTAATGTGAATGGGCTTAGCAGGAATGTTCATCCTTTCTAATATTATTATTATTATATTTTTTGGACTGATTTATTGATTAATTAATTAATGTAAATGTCTCTAGTATAGAGGATTTTTATTCAGAAGTATGGTTTAGGGGTTTTGGAATTCCAAGTCTGGATTTAGGATTGTCATTTAAGTTTTGACATGAATATTCTCTGTATAAACAGTTATATTAATAGCTATGAGTTTTTTTATTTGTATTTAAATTTTTGTCATTGTGGACTCCACAATATTAAATTCCCTCTGTTTCGTATTAATTCATGAGTCAGAACCCTTGTTTTTTAAATATCTGAATGCAATTCAAAAGTCGAAACATTTGTAGATAAGGTACATTTTTTTTTTAATATTATAAAAAAAGTTACAATTTTTTTAAGTATCAAATTGACAAAATGAATACCATTCCTACGTAAAATATAATTACCTCTAGATTTTGATAAAATACCAGTAAATTTTCATCCAGGTCAAGACTTTTGATAAAATAGTGTAAACCAGATTCGAGGTGACTCAATAACAATTGAGTTAGCTAAAAAATACCAATAAATTAGTTCATATCAAACCCATTAGTGTGGGTATTATTTTGAAGGAAAAATATGTTATACTTATCTATTCTGAGTCTTTGCTCTTTCCCCATTTTTGAAAGGTTTTCTTCTTCAAATCTTCATGAAAAAAGAAGGTATTTTTATTTCAAATCACTTTATTAGATTCTACTATTATTATACACATTGGGAAAGGGCTGACACGACCGACATATAATAAAAAATGAACACACGACTGACATATAATAAAAAATGAACACGTGTCTGTATCCATATACATTTAGATATATATTTAAAAAAAAATTAAAAAAAATACACGAAAGGGCCAACACGACCGACCCATAACCAAAAATAAACACGTGTCCATATCCATATACAATTCATTGATAGTAATTTAAGTATAGCCATAAATGCCTGCCGTGTCGGCCTGTTATAGCCTTACTGCTTACAGGCAATCTGTATTTCACTCCTTCACAAGTCCACGCCCTGCATTAATAATGGTATATGATGGAGGCATGCATGATAAAAGATTGGATAGAAAATGTTGCAAAATATGACATCAATTTTATTTATACTTGAGGAGTCATTTTCTCCGTCAAAAAGCAAGTAGCCTGGTAGGCCTCCATATTAAAGAAAAAGAAAAAAAAAAGAGCATTCTAAGCATACATTTGTGTAAACAATAATATTATTTTCGTCGTGGTTATTTTTTTTTTTCACAGATCTTATTTTCATTGTTAATTCTTTACATCAATACTAATTTAACAACCGTCATATAACAAGATGGAGATGACACATTATGGATGAAATTAAAATGCCAAAAAGAATATTATTCTTGTGTAAAACCAATAAATCCTACATATTAGCACGAGGTATTGTCGTTAGAGGTGAGTGAAATGTGATAATCCTTTGATTGGTTTAGTGATTATATAAACAAGAAGTTTTGCAAGATTCTTTGTGTTTTAGAAGTGTTTTAGTTTCTTAAATGACAAACTAATAATGATATCAATTGTCATGCATGGTTGACAATCATATATTATTTATATATCAAAAAGACTAAAAAAACTTATAAATTTTTAATTAAGATTTTATAGCCTTGTCTATGAAGCTACCTTTGTTGTACCGCTGCTCTTCAAACAATACCAACCGACAAACTTGAACAGCAATTACAACATAACTACTCAATATTGATCCTTTCTTAACTAATAGAGATGTGACCAAAGTTTCCCTGGTGAAGATATAGGGGTTGAATAAGTTAGCAAACAAAAGAAGTCTAACAAGTCACGAAAAGAAGAAAATATTACCAATGTGTGATTGGAGTATGCAACCTCATGTCGCATGCCAAAGATCAAGCATTGGTATACTTTTCTCTCAAAAAGATGAAATTATTAGACATTGTAAAAGTTAGCCAATAGTTACAACAAGTTCTTGTTGCCAACACCATGAAACCGAATCCCATTATTTGACAAACCTAAAAATATAAGTGAAATTACTAATTTGATCTGTCATTTATTTGACAAAATTTAGTTTGATCATTTTACAATTAGTTGTGTCAATTTAGTCCACCAACTTTCAAAATTGAGTCAATCTTGAATCTTAGGATGGCAAAAATGTCTCATCCTACTTGAAGAGGTGATGGAATGGGGATGGGTTTAGCTCGTGTGTATATATTTAATTTATGTATATATAAAATTTGATCTTATTATACATATCATATTTATATGTTATTTCTCTATTCATATTTTATTACCATCGTTCAAATTACTTGTCTTTCTCTCTCTTACCAGTCTCAAAGTTGTTACCCCTTCTCTTTCACCTCTATTTTATCAATGTTGAAACCATCTTATTAAAGACAACAAAATAGAAATACCTCTAACCCATCCCGTCCCCATCCCTAACCTAGATTTTCCCCGAACCTACCTCATGTTAGTTTTTCCTAACTTGAATAAGAGTTAAACAAGACACTCATGATTCGACCTCACCCAGTGTCCCAATCCAATTGTCATCCCAACTTGGAGGTGGTATCTCCAATTTCCAATACATACAGCTAGCTACTCACAATAGGTGGGTCCCACACACCAGTGAGGCCCACTTATTGTGAGTGGCTCACTGCATGCATTGGAATCAGGAGATCATTTCTCCCTAACTCGAATTTTCTTTTCATTTAAATTTTAACTAAACTATAATCAAAATTAACTTGGTTTTGAAATTTGTATATATAATAATCTTATCATGTGTGTTCCATTTACCACATCAGTTAGTTATGTTAAAGTTTGAATGGAGATGCAAATGAGTTGATTTTTAAAGTTATGAATTCAATTAACACAATTAAAAATTGAGAGACTAAATTAAACTTTACTAAATAATTAGAGGACCAAATTAAGAATTAAATAATAAAATCTAAGGTCTAAGTTTGTTTTAGATGAACGTGTGAAACATTTGCCTGTACCTCTCTTCCAAAATTAAATAAACTTTGCAAGCAATGTTTAGATTACACAGCTATTAAGTTATCAAAAAAAAAAAAGATTACACAGCTATTACTTCTTTTCCTGGCAGGAAGTGAGAAGGAAGCTAATTTCCTTTTCTCACAGGATGAACTTGGTGAGAAGTTTCAGAGAGAACTTGGAGAAAAAGTATAAACTCTTGCTTGGATTTGACAGCTGAATTTTTCTTACTTTTAGCGTAGGTTGGGGTTCACTGCTTTTTTCTTTCGGATCTTTCTTGGATTTTTTTTCCTGGTTGCCATTGCATTATTGCAAGTACATAGCAGGGTACCATTTGCTAGGCACCAACCAAACCCACAGCGGGGCCAAACTTTTAGAATAGGATTGGAGTTTGGACCACATCCACCTCCATCTAGCTTCTAATACCAATTTCTTGCTTGAACCATAATTGGATTATTATTAAGTTCCTGATTGTTGTATCTAATTCTAATCTAAAAATCACAGCATGCTTCACTTCACATAGTGTTTGCAAGTCTTGCAAGTCTTCGATAATTGGGAGACTAAAGATTTGAATCCTAAATGTCTCCATGGGAGAACATCAGCAGGTGTTAACCAGTAAAGTTACAAGGCTCTTGACCACTAATTTACTTGCGACTCAAATGAGATTCTATATATTTGTGTAGGTGGAATCGATTCTAAAGGGTGTGGAAATTAATGATAATAATTGTTCATGTTTCATAGAAAATAATGAGTTAATGACGGTTCAAAGCAACTGAACATGACAACAAAGCTAGGTCACAGCATCAACACAGGTTACGAATTCCCTGGTTTTTCAAGAACCAAGCATAATTTGAGGTAAAATAAAAAATACAAATTAAGACAACTCATCTGATTATTATATGTCTTTTAGATAGCATATGCCATTCATTCATGCATCTAAAAGACAGTATTCACTGTCTGAAGTCATATAATAATCCAATCTTGAAATGCTGCTTAATATGCCTAAAAATGTTATGGTTTATCGCAGATCCCTGTGGTTGCACCAGATATCTGTCCCATTTTTCACAAGCATCCACTTTATGTACCCTTTCACCACTAAGGAAGACATTTTCCTGATCATGCACATGCTGTCCTTGGACTAGAAGGTACAATCAGTTAAAAGCAATCACTGAAAGGGAACCTGCAGTGAGGTAGTGGGCTTTTTTCTTTTGCTTTTTTAAAATGGGGCCGGGGATGTAATATAAAACAATTTGCCCTTCTTAAAAGACCTTATTACAAGACAGAATCTAATGAGATTACACACATACAACAAGAAAAGTGTAACTCGCCTGTTGTTTCCTTAAACAATATTTCAGTGGCTCATCTCCATTATTGTAGCCGGAGGTGGTGAAAATAAAAAAGAAATATAAATCCATAAATAACGTGGCCCAACCCACACAAAAGAAGGAAGCTTTGCTGGGTTCGGCCCATCACCTACAAAAGACGGGCCGAGCTTCGAAGAATAGAGACAAAGTAAAGGCGAAGGTGGCAAAGGTGAATAATAGATCATGCCCATACAAAATATGGCCCGATCCATATCCAAGCGAAGAGAGAGATTAACTGGTTTAGGCCCAACTCCATACAAGTGACGGCCCAGCTTCACAAGAAATAATAGAAGTAAAATGGAAAATTGTATTTATTTATGTTGTAAAGAATTGTCCCATATCGGAAAGGTAGGTACAGAATACGAGGCATAATGTGATATAAAACCAAAATCAATCATTAATGATAGGAATCTTTTTCTAAAAAGTCTAACCAAAAGTACTTTTTTTTATTTTAAGAAATTAATTGTAGTATAAAAAGGACCCGCGACAGTAACAAACTGTTATTCACACTAAATATGCACATACACTTAATAGGATTTCAGTATCATTCGTGTCACAGTTGTACATATCAGTATTATAGGGAACAAAACAAATAACTCAGCCAAGCCCTGTTGCGAGGTGTAACGAAGGTCATGGCCCTCAACTATGGATAATACATACAGAGCCGTCTATTTGGATGCATATCACCTCAAGTCAAAGATTTCAAACCTCAAATTTGAATTTGTATAGACATTAGAGCAATGCTCGTAAATGGGACTCCCATCTGCCAGTTCTTCGTGAGAATGAAATCCTGTCTCTTGGCACTTTTTCAGAAGACTCATCCCACCAGGGTCCGATAGCCGAAATATTCCATAGCTCCTGGAGGAAATTCCTTTTATAAGTTTCTGGATACCATTCGTTATATAGATAATTTACACCATCAGCTGTCAAAGGATGAATCTGCCTCACCACGTGCACAGCAGCAGTTAATAATTTCAATTTTAAGAAAGGAAGGATCCCGACTGTGTTTCTATTTGATTGTGTTTCTGAAGCAGTATTTTTTTATTTAAATATTTTACTAATTCATACTAAATGAGAACTACAAAATAGGGTTACAGTGTGTTTCAAAATAAATTGCAACGTCAATGGTGCTATCATTTTAACTGAAGGCAAACCCTCTCAAGTCAAAGGCACTGCATGGAGAACAAGGACATGGGTTGAGGTTCTGAGGCAAAACACAATTGACTAAATAGAGATTAAAATGGAAGAAGTATTATATGTCTAACCCAGAGCACTAAGATGAAGACATTGCCAATTTCATTTCTAATATGACACGCATTATTAGTCCCTCCACCCAAGTTGGCGACCAGTAAACTACATTTTAAAAGTTGCACACCTTGATTTATCAGTTGGAGCCATGACAATAGCAAATGCCTCAGGTAACATTGCCTGAAAAATAAAATGAAAAAGAAGAGTTTCAATGTTAGTCTTCTCATTAGTGAACAGGGAACCAGGGAAACTATTGCATGTATTATTCCCAGTCTTTGCAAGCAATATTACTGAAGTGAATTATAACTTATAAGCATGAGCATGAGTTGAAGCGAGGGAAAATTAATGACAAATAAAGGCCATCCAGTATTTTGAATCAAACAAAAGAGGCCAAAGCTTAAAATATGCAATAACAATTTTCGAATGTAAGCTTACAGATATGAAACATTCCAGCTTGCTGGTTATATCTCTATCCTAAATTCGGACTGATTAATAGGCAAACTAGCCAATCTCTTTTCCTTTCTTTTTCTTTTGGGCAAGATATTTGTTTAAAAATATTTTGGATATATTCCACTTTAAATTCTCAATCTCATAAGTGTGTTTTATGAAAGACAATGTCTCATCCTTATTCTTTCCCAATTATGATAACTACGTAGGGGTTTAATTTGATTGGTAAGTTACAATGCACCCTGTGAGTTTTGAAGCCACAAGAACATGCTTCACACCCTTCTTACAGGGGGAGGAAGTGCTAGAGCTCATTGGCAATAAGCCAATAACTAGGTAGGAGTTTATACAGAAACCCTGCACCAAAGATCAAGATAATCTTCCACCACATTGTTGGGAGAGGAAAACCAAAAAGCATGTATCAATTGTATAATAATACTACTCTCTCTATTTTCCCCTGATCTAACACCTGCTCACCACGTGAAACAATATAATGGTGCCACCAACCTTGCTGTAGAAAGCCTTTTATTGAAAATTCTATTTCAAAATTGATACTACCTAAAGGAGACCAACCTGAATTTTAAATATTACTTTAATTCAAATGATATTCTAATTAAAAAACTTCTGCAATAGATTTGGCATTCAAAAATTCAATGCACAATACGTCTTATGTAGGCACCTTCAAAAAAAAAAAAAAAAAAAAAAAGCCATTCCTCAATCAAAGATAAAGGGCACCCAGCCTTACCTGATATGAATACTGAGTGTGCAAATCTACTGATGACATAAAACAGCTTTGAGAAGGATGTGTCTGAAAATGAATATAAAGGTTAGGTGACAGAGTGAACAAATACTGCCAATTCCCATCCCGATCAAACTGGATAATCTAAATAGAGGGAAAAACTAGGCAAAAAAGAAGAAGCTAGCTGATCAAACATGAAGCACAAGCAGCAGATATTAAAAGCATTCTGGTTGACACAAAAGCCATAAAAATGAGTAGAGACTACAGAAAACCAAAGTATGTATAAATTATTGCTGAATGCAGACAATCTTGACAAACCTTATTGCGTCATTGATGCCAAAACTCGAGAAATGTTCGAGCACGTAGTCTTTCATAGTGCATTAGAAGAACAAGAAAATATCCAAACAAAAGCAGGAATGGCCAATGAATGATACAAACTATTTGGGGGGTGGGGGATAACAAAGAAAAGAAAATAATAAAGCAGACACTGGAAACATAAAGGGGTTTTGGGGCTCCAATAAAAAAATGTTCACAAAGGATGGAAGAAGTTCAAAATAAAGAAAAACATGGGCAGGAATGCATACATGGATCCAACCCACAGGATAAAGGGATTGCTCATTTTGAATGGCAAAAAATTCCTCCTCGTTTATAGCCTGACACTGTCATTCAGAATTTAAGTCAGCAGCAAGTAATACTGGAATTAAACATTATGGAGAAACAAAATCAAGAGGAATGAAAAGGCTCTTGAGACTAACAGAACCGGAAGTCGATTCCTGTTTGGGTATGATCAAAGTGGTTACATAAAATGTTCCTTTTTCCTGGACACATGAAAGAAACAAACATATATTAGCTTCAAGTTAGCAAAATTCTCCCCTGAAATCAATCCCCACTTCCCTAACATTGAAGGGAAAATGCACGGAAGAAAGAAAGGTTAAACCAATAGAAAACATTGGGAAAGAGAGACAGAAATATTCTTGCTCTGCCAAGGCACTGAGAACTTGCTGAAATTTTTGAAAAAGTTATACATCATGTCTGGTGAACAGGCACTACCAAGTGGAACAAGAAACTTAAGGACCAAAAGGATGAACAAAGGCAGCAACTAAAAAGGGTCATTAAGTGATCACCCCACCATCCCACCTAACTCGTATCAGCTGTGGGAGGGGTGGTTTGGATATGGCCCTACCCTTCAGCATTTTTGCATGAAGTGGCTTTGCTCTCAAGACTTGAAGCTATGCACTAGTGCTTGGCAGCCAAGGCTTACCATTCCACTAGACAATGGTTATCAGCAGAACAAGCAAGCATATCAAGTAGGTTGCTTGATAAAACTGAAAGACATAAATAATAAAATTTTTGAGATAATTTTAATGACGAGGATCAATGCCCCGCTCAGTAATGTGAGCTTGTGACCTGAGTAGGGGCACAAAAGTAATGGGATCTTGGTTCGGCTCAGTGAGCAACTGATTGCATTTAGTGATGGCTTCTCACTGGCCTGCCTCTTTCAAGCAGAGGCCTTGGGTCATGTGGCTCCTGGAGAGGAGGGCACTGTGTGAGGCTAGCTCAACGTGGCCAGCTATGCTAACCTCAATTGAACCATCACTTTTTAAGGAAGCAATTTAAAAAAAAAAATTATGAGGATCAATGAAATTTTGCATAGGTGCAGTGATAGCTTTTAAGTTGGAGTAGAAATTAATAGTAATGAGAGAGAGAGAGAGAGAGAGAGAGAGAGAGAGAGAGAGAGAGAGATGTTCTGAGCATATTGGAAGGAGACTCAAGATTGTTTTAAGACACCAAGGGATGACCCAAGAAATAAGTGATGAGATAAGAGGCCTTGCAGGAATATTGTAAAACCTACAGGCTATAATGATTGTTTGTGTCAAAAGAAAACAACTTCCTAAACATAATTGGGACAAATCATGCAGTATGCAACACCAGTAGGATAGGCAACAAATTAAGTCTCTAGAATGTATAGAGAAAGCATGAATCTTACAAGAAAAGCACCAAGAATCCCACAGGTTTCCAGATCATTGTCTGTGTTGTCTTTAGCAAGCTCAAGAAAATCCTCCATCAACCGTGTTGACTAAGATTGAATATAAAAATGACTTATTAGCCATCTATTACTAAGTCAAAGACATATAACCATAAAGTATTTATGTGCTTAAAACAACACATGGAACTTGAAAACATAAAAAGAAGATAATTTTCAGTAAGCTAAAAAAAAAATGATTTTGTACAAGAAGAATGCTGTACTACCACAAAATAAAGATAACAAAGATTTATTTAAAACAAAAAGATACGCAGTTCATGTGTTCTTACTATATGTACATCTTGGGACACCTTAGACGTGGTCGACTCATTACTTGACTTTGAGTGTCCATGTTCTGAATCAGAAACTGTAATATGCGAAACATGTGCACCTTGAGGCACTCTCTCTTCAAAAGAGCTTATAGGAGAAGGAGAAGACTGACAAACAGTATGAACTGTAATTTGGGGACATTTGCTGGCTGCATTAATGGTTGAATATATAAATGCCATCCCAGCTTTTTCGTCATTAATCATCCTCAAGCTATATTATAGCCAAGCGAAACAAAGATATATATGTTCTGCACTGGACAAGATTCTGCATAGAAATGGTAACCTTTGGTCTCTTGTTTCTGTTAGGCCAAAATTTTTAATGTCAAAGGAACTATAAACAATGAGAAACAGCCCAGTTGATTCACAGAAAATATTAAAAAATAAAGACTATACTATCTGAGAGTTATGAACTCATTATAATCTTTGACTTCAGCACCATAGCTTGAAATATACCATCCAAATTTGCTAATATTATCTATGAAAGTTTTATCCCTTTCAAAATGAAAACCAGAAACTAAAAAAAATAAAATAAGGAACCATCTTTAAATGTAATTCAACTGATAGGTAGCTCCTCTCTAAGATATTTTCGAATCATTCATGAATTCCAAATACAGGGGAATACCCTTTGGAAGAAATAAACTCCAAAATGGAAAAACATTGTAAACAGACATGCATAGTCACTAAATTCCATTATGTTTCACTCATGGCTCTCACACGTTCCACAATATCCCTTTTGGAATCAAATTTTTTGTCCTCAGAAGTAAACCTCAAAATCATAAAACTTATTGGCTTAGAAACCCATAATTAAAGTAAGAGAAATGCCTCCAAGGACACTTCTAGCTTCATCTTACACATAAAAGGGCATAACCTTCTTGAGAAAGTGAACTACAATCGACTCGAGGTTTCAATTTGCCCATTCTTCAATGGACTCCTTGTAAATCTGGGAAGTATGGAAACATGTTCTAATTTCACATGAATTTTCAAAGAAAGATACACCTAAAAATCCATTTCATGTTTAAATTCATATATCATGAGCTGTCCAGACTCCAAACTCTAGGTAACAAACACACCCTAGAACCAGCATTTTCTGTTCCCATTAGGCACACATATACTTACACAAAACCAGGCACTAACACAGCAGAACTTGCAAGTCATTTTTACGTCTATCACATGTTTCATTGATAAAATATCATCCTCCCATTTCTACATATGATAGATACCATCAAAAGGCGGGAAGTACAGGGGTTTCTGTTCCTTGTTATGATGAAGCTTTTCATTTGTTGAATGGGTCAAGTAACTCTGATGCTGAGTTATTAACTTCAGAGAGATTGTGAATTCAAAGTA
Organism: Fagus sylvatica; assembly: GCA_907173295.1. Classification (NCBI taxonomy): domain Eukaryota; kingdom Viridiplantae; phylum Streptophyta; class Magnoliopsida; order Fagales; family Fagaceae; genus Fagus; species Fagus sylvatica. The sequence continues at coordinate 23,770,503 of OU015772.1, forward strand.
AAACGTAAGCCAATTTTAATATCCCTAAACTTCAAACCCGCGTAACCAATCCCCATTTCCTATTATAATAAGTCTTGATTCTTGGTGTGATAGTAAAGAGCAATCATGATTAAGCGGACGCCATATGTTTCAAATTTATCAATTAAAAAAACAAAAAAACCTTGATTTCCACATGCTTATCACGTGATCACATACAAAAATAATAACAATAAGTGCATGAATTGCTTTAAGTATAGAGGAAATTGAAGAAACTTTACTGGTAGGGAAACAATGCAAGTTGCAACTGACCCCATAGCTCAGCTAAAATTGAAAGTTTTCTAGGGTGGGAAATCAAATTTACACTAAAACATATTTATCAACATCCATACTCTTTAAAAAAACAAATAACAAAAAAGGTAAAGTTTTCAAGTCACCGATGAATAAAGGGAAAGTTACCCTTTGCCGACATTATCTTCAGCTTAAGACGGTATTTTATGAAGAGAGCTAGAGCCTAGAGGCACAAAGTTACAAAGCCCTGACCTTTAAACACACCAACCATGAAGCCAAAACTTACATCTAAAACAAACCCAAGTTAAAAAAAACCATAGTTCAACGCAAAGAAATCAAAAGTGCCTAACTTTTCATAAGCACCGTTCAAGATTATAATCACCCTTCAAATAAGACAATAATTGATTTTTCAATTATTATTTTGATTGCCCATGAATTATTAAGAAGTAAATTTAAAGGGGAAAGGTTTGAAAAACACATACCTGCAATCTCTTTCAGCTTTAGCATAGAAACTTTTAGATAAAATTCAATATGAGCCTCGAACCTAGGCGGACCCATACGGTTTATGCCATTTTATCGTTTCTGTAAACTACAATCATCTTTACGTCATTCGACCATTCATGTCGCTTTTTTGTTTTTCTTTTAAGGACGACTTTTCACGTTGTCGTTTTGAGCCTGTTCTGTCGTATTTTTCTGACATTTTTCTCTTACAGCATATTTTGAACGAATGAAATTTATGAAAAAAAATAGTTAAGAATATTTTTTTTTTGGTAAAACTTAGGTATAGATTCTTAAGTTAATTACATTAAGTTCTCTAATTGAATTCAAACACATAGTTGCATTAACCAATGAAACACAAATAATGTTATCTTTTCGAAGAATATTTAAATTCAATGTATTTGAATTCAACTAGGAACCTAATGTACTTGACCTAAAGAACTGTACTTAAGTTTTATCCATATTTTTTTACTTCATTTGTTTGGGATTAAAGTAGAAATGGACTGAAAAATCATTCTTTTATGAACAGAATTTGATTACAAATTAATTTGTAGTCATCTTGTTATAATTTACTATGTGACAACTTATAAGATCATTCATATGTAATATTTAAACAAGTCACATGACTCATTAAATAGGTCACATGATTAAAAATATACATGGATGATCTTATGAATTGATATGTGATGAATTGTAGCATGATTGCTACCACTAGTTTGTAGTCAAACTATATCCAATTCTTTTATTTGAAAGTGAGATGATGGTGGACTTCACAAATGTGAGACTCATCTCAAATAAGAGGGATGTAATACCACCTTCATCCCTTCCCCCACTTCCCCTTTTTTTTTTTTTTTCTCTCTCTCTCTCTCTATGAACTGGTGATGTTTGGGCTTGTTTTCAATCTACATCAAACTCTTGATCGAACAAAATCTTTAGCGATCAAACTCTCTTTTTGCTTCCTCAAAGGACAGACAAATCTATAAAAAGTAGCTTGCTTATTATGTGAAACATCTTGGGTACTCTAAACTTAACATTAATGGTTCGTCCTAGGAAATCCTAGACAATTGAGTGTCGGAGGTTTACCTAGAGACAACAACGGCAACTAGATTCTTATCTAGTGGTTTATGCCGCAACATTGGAACCATAAACTCTTTTGCAACTGAATTGTGGGAGAAAGTATCTCCTATTTCTGTAATACCAGCTCACCACCGTGATTTGGTATTTCAGTCCAATGAAGGAATGACACCTGTATTAATAAAGCCAAGTCAACTTATTGCTACAACCAAAATGACAATTTAATTCCTCAGAAATTTCAAACCCCCAAGTTGACTTGGCTTTATTAATATAGGTGTCATTTTTTCATTGGACTGAAATACCAAATCACGGCGGTGAGCTGGTATTTCAAAAATAGGAGATACTTTCTCGAATTGTGGGGTCTTAGGGATGGGCTAATTTTAGCTCGCAATCTTAATATTTGTAATCTCATCATAGAGATATAAGGGTACCACTAATACAATTTCTCACCCATATAGTGCTTTGATTGCTAACTATAGGTAATTAATCCTCACTTTTAAGGAGGCTCATTTCAATCATGTTCACCACGAAGGAACTTTTAACGTAGACCTTTAGGCAAAGGCAAGAAACAAATCTTTGGATTCATTTTCCGAATTTGTATCTCCCCCTTCTTTTATTTTAAGCCAATTGACACATATTTGAAACTTTTCATACCCTCATTTATGTAAGATTCGAATGCATATTTTCCATTAAAAAAAAAAAAAAGTTACTCTTTCTCTCATTTGAGTTGGAGGGTAAAATCGAAAATTTTAGTAAGTATAAGTATTTAAGTAAAATATGCACACACCTCAAGAACATAAGATTTTGAGATTTTATACCTAAGCAGGGGATTGAATGTAACCCCATATATAATTTAAGGAAAAGTGCCATTAACTCAATTTTCTAACTATTTTTGTGATTAGCATACACCAAAACAAATTTTGGCTAGAATTTATATTAATAAAAGTTTGGTAGATAAACCTTAAAAATAAGACAGCCTCATAGTAATATTTTATCTAAAATACTCTCATCGTTTGGCACAAAGACAAGTTTTAACCTCTGCACCACTCTGGCTTCAGATGATTATTGATTAAGGAATGTCCTAGTCCCCCACAAAGAATTCTCATCCATAAGATGAGAGCTCTGTTGGTTCACCTTTCGCTTTCATTTTATCTATAAGAGACCCCTTCCAATTCTCACATTTTGTCCACATTTATTTGGATGGTCACGTACGACTTGAGTTTTCTGCCTCACCTTTATGTTTCCCCGGTAGACCCATCAAAACAAAGCCACAGAAGGCACTGCATGGAGAACAAGGACATGGGTTGAGGTTGTGAGGCAACAAATTAGTTGAATTCAATGTATTTGAATTCAACTAGGAACCTAATGTACTTGACCTAAAGAACTGTACTTAAGTTTTATCCATATTTTTTTACTTCATTTGTTTGGGATTAAAGTAGAAATGGACTGAAAAATCATTCTTTTATGAACAGAATTTGGTTATAAATTAATTTGTAGTCATCTTGTTACAATTTACTATGTGACAACTTATAAGATCATTCATATGTAATATTTAAACAAGTCACATGACTCATTAAATAGGTCATATGATTAAAAATATTCATGGATGATCTTATGAATTGATACGTGATGTATTGTAGCATGATTGCTACAACTAGTTTGTAGTCAAACTATATCCAATTCTTTTATTTGAAAGTGAGATGATGGTGGACTTCACAAATGTGAGACTCATCTCAAATAAGAGGGATGTAATACCACCTTCATCTCTTCCCCCATTTCCCCCTTTTTTTTTTTTTTTCCTCTCTCTCTATGAACTGGTGATGTTTGGGCTTGTTTTCAATCTACATCAAACTCTTGATCGAGCAAAATCTTTAGCGATCAAACTCTCTTTTTGCTTCCTCAAAGGACAGACAAATCTATAAAAAAGTAGCTTGCTTGTTATGTGAAACATCTTGGGTACTCTAAACTTAACATTAATGGTTCGGTCCTAGGAAATCCTAAACAATTGAGTGTCGGAGGTTTACCTAGAGATAACAACGGCAACTAGATTTGTATCTAGTGGTTTATGCCGCAACATTGGAACCATAAACTCTTTTGCAACTGAATTGTGGGGTCTTAGGGATGAGCTAATTTTAGCTCGCAATCTTAATATTTGTAAGCTCATCATAGAGATATAAGGGTACCACTGATACAATTTCTCACCCATATGGTGCTTTGATTGCTAATTCCTGGTACTTAATCCTCACTTTTAAGGAGGCTCATCTTAATCATGTTCACAACGAAGGAATTTTTAATGCGGACCTTTAGGCAAAGGCAAGAAACAAATCTTTGGATTCATTTTCCGAATTTGTATCTCCCCCTTCTTTTATTTTAAGCCAATTGACACATATTTGAAACTTTTCATACCCTCATTTATGTAAGATTCGAATGCATATTTTCCATTAAAAAAAAAAAAAGGTACTCTCTCTCTCATTTGAGTTGGAGGGTAAAATCGAAAATTTTAGTAAGTATAAGTATTTAAGTAAAATATGCACACACCTCAAGAACATAAGATTTTGAGATTTTATACCTAAGCAGGGGATTGAATGTAACCCCATATATAATTTAAGGAAAAGTGCCATTAACTCAATTTTCTAACTATTTTTGTGATTAGCATACACCAAAACAAATTTTGGCTAGAATTTATATTAATAAAAGTTTGGGAGATAAACCTTAAAAATAAGACAGCCTCATAGTAATATTTTATCTAAAATACTCTCATCGTTTGGCACAAAGACAAGTTTTAACCTCTGCACCACTCTGGCTTCAGATGATCAAGGAATGTCCTAGTCCCCACATAGAATTCTCATCCATAAGATGAGAGCCCCTGTTGGTTCACCTTTCACTTTCATTTTATCTATTAGAGACCCCTTCCAATTCTCACCATCCAATTCTCACATTTTGTCCACATTTATTTGGATGGTCACGTACGACTTGAGTTTTCTGCCTCACCTTTATGTTTCCCCGGTAGACCCATCAAAACAAAGCCACAGACTCTCAGATTTTTCAATTTCAGTTTTACCATTCTTCTAATAGGATAGGACCTGGTCGAAGAGGGCATTTTCGCAGTCTGAAAAGCTATTTCTAGCTTGCTCCCACTCTGGTACACATTCTCTCTCTCCCAACACGCAACCCCTATAATTTTTTTGGCCTAAGTATTAAAGCAAAGATTCAATTTTTCACACACAAACACTGCATGTGTGGGCAATATAGGAGTGCTTCTTGTCCAAGAGTTTATGTCCCGACGGGCCATGTACCCGTCAATTATTAATGTATCATAAATCATAGACGTGAAAGGTCTATTGGATTAGTTGGATATCGATTTCACAGATTTGAGAAGTCCATAAATCATTGTCTCAAATGTATCACTCAATTATCAAAATAAAATTACATGCAAAGATTCAATTTTTCACACACAAACACTGCATGTGTGGGCAATATAGGAGTGCTTCTTGTCCAAAGTTTATGTCCCAACGGGCCATGTACCCGTCAATTATTAATGTATCATAAATCATAGACGTGAAAGGTCTATTGGATAGTTGGATATCGATTTCACAGATTTGAGAAGTCCATAAATCATTGTCTCAAATGTATCACTCAATTATCAAAATAAAATTACATGCAAAGATTCAATTTTTCACACACAAACACTGCATGTGTGGGCAATATAGGAGTGCTTCTTGTCCAAAGTTTATGTCCCAACGGGCCATGTACCCGTCAATTATTAATGTATCATAAATCATAGACGTGAAAGGTCTATTGGATAGTTGGATATCGATTTCACAGATTTGAGAAGTCCATAAATCATTGTCTCAAATGTATCACTCAATTATCAAAATAAAATTACATGCAAAGATTCAATTTTTCACACACAAACACTGCATGTGTGGGCAATATAGGAGTGCTTCTTGTCCAAAGTTTATGTCCCAACGGGCCATGTACCCGTCAATTATTAATGTATCATAAATCATAGACGTGAAAGGTCTATTGGATAGTTGGATATCGATTTCACAGATTTGAGAAGTCCATAAATCATTGTCTCAAATGTATCACTCAATTATCAAAATAAAATTACATGCAAAGATTCAATTTTTCACACACAAACACTGCATGTGTGGGCAATATAGGAGTGCTTCTTGTCCAAAGTTTATGTCCCAACGGGCCATGTACCCGTCAATTATTAATGTATCATAAATCATAGACGTGAAAGGTCTATTGGATAGTCGGATATCGATTTCACAGATTTGAGAAGTCCATAAATCATTGTCTCAAATGTATCACTCAATTATCAAAATAAAATTACATGCAAAGATTCAATTTTTCACACACAAACACTGCATGTGTGGGCAATATAGGAGTGCTTCTTGTCCAAAGTTTATGTCCCAACGGGCCATGTACCCGTCAATTATTAATGTATCATAAATCATAGACGTGAAAGGTCTATTGGATAGTTGGATATCAATTTCACAGATTTAATAAGTCCATAATTCATTGTTTCAAATGTATCACTCAATTATCAAAATAAAATTACATACTTCAGGACTTAATTTGTTTAGTTTTCTGTTTTGAAATAGGTGGGAGAGAATTTCCCCGAGAGAACCATGGCTGGGACATTTAAAAAGTGCATGATGCTATGTTGTACAAACAACGTCTCGGTGGTGAGTTCTATATATTGACTGTTAAATTGAACCAGATGGGTTTTTTTTTTTATTAGCATATTATTTGGTATCGCATTTGATCATAAGGTAGTGGCTTGAAGGAATTAATACAGCTCTAGACATTTCCAGCAGCCTTAATTCTAACTTATCATGCTTCTGAAATTCTTAGGGTTAATATTTGCGATGGAATATATATGATACAGAATATGTATGCGTTTAATTTAGTTCAAAATTAAGGGGAAATTGTATTTTTCCCCCTTTAACTATTAAGTCATCTCAATTCTCCCCTTTATCTATAAAATCGAGCAATTTCCCCCCTTATATATTAAAAATATGCAAATAGCCTCCATTGTCTAATTTTATGTTAAATCCAAGCCAAAATAACATAATATTTTTATAATATATTAATATATAATGATAGATTTTGAGTATTATGACTATAAATTGACAAAATAAATAAAAACATTTCGTTAATTTTGTTGGAATTTAACATAAAATTAGACAATTGGAGTTATTTGCATATTTTCAATACATAAAGAGGGACATTGTTCGGTTTTATAGATAAAAGGGGGAATTGAGATAAACCCAATAGTTAAAGGGGGAAAGTGTAATTTTCCCAAAATTAAGATATTAAAAAGTGTACTAAAATTTTATTCAAAAAATAATAAGATTTATAATGGAAATCTGCACCTTTATTTTGTTGAATGATGAAGAGCACTTCTATATTTGGATAGGAGCAGATAAGGGGGCAGGATCCTTGGGCTACCTTTAGTTCTTCTTTTTCCAAATATATTAAGTCAGAAAGTCAAATTAATTAGCTTAATCAATTGAAGTCTGTCACCATTTTTCTTATCTAGGTTTTTTTCCTTGGTCTGTTGGTCATCAAGTAAAATACAAATATAAGACCTGAGTGAGACAAGTTGTTTTTGAATATTTAATTTAAACAGAAATTTAATTGCCGAACGTGACAATGATCCAAGAAAGCCTCTCTAGGAAACCTATAATATATTTTTAATTAGCCTTTTGCAAGGCTCCAAAAACCTGTCGTTAAGTCTGAATTAATAGAGCTGGTGTCATGAAGTTCTCGCCCGGTTGTATCCAACGCCGTGTTGGCGAGAAATCCCATTCAGCCAATCAAGGCGGGATTGTGTTTGTGAGATTTGATGGCATGTTAATTGACTCATAGACTTTTGTGCCAATAATTTCATTGTCCACCCATGCCTTCGTTTTATGTTACATTCATTCATGCTCCAATCAATATACATTATCTTCATTGGAAGAAAAATGGAAATAAATCACATCATTGATGACTAAATCTAACTGGGGATACAAATGAGTTAAGGCAGGTGTTTAATGATTCAAGACGTGTTAAACCATTAGCTGGACAGTCGTATTCTATACAAAGACCACTAGAATGGACTTAGGCTTTGTTTTGAGGGGAAAATTATTAGGTATTCCAGGAGTACATTAAATGCGTACTCCCTCCTCTCACAGAAGTAGTGGATCCCATCATGAATTTAATTAGTGGGACCCATAACTTCTGTGAGAAGAGGGAGTACGCATTTAATATACTCTCGGAGTACCTAATAATTATCCGTTTTGAGGTAGTTTTTCTCTGAGGGTAGTTAAAACTTTTTGAAAACAAAAGTTAGTAATTACGTGGTTTGGACACATGAGAAAAGTTCAAATTCTTTCAAATAAAATTCCTTGTTTTGGGCAGTAACTCATGACCCATATGACTCACGAGAAAGAAACTTCCAAATTTAATGTGGGAACATTTGACCGAAATTTGAGGGCTTGCAATTCTATTTTCAAATCAGAATTCAAAAGTGTTAATTCTAGAATTCTTTATCTATTCTATTTCTTACTTCATTCGAAGAAAACCTCTAAGTACGGTGAGTAAATGGGTGTTGTTGTGAACGACACCAATGATCTTAAACAATCTAGTGTAGAACCCAGTCAATTGGGACCGAGTCCATATTTGAAATCAGTCACTCTTTCAAGCCTAGATTTGGCTATTCACGATTTTCCTTAGTGACAACTTGAAATACTAAACTTCTTGTTTTGCTCAGCTCATCGCCATGTTTTAGAATTTTCACCTAGCTCCCAACCTAATCAATCTAGCTCTTCCACATTGATCACCATCGATCTAGCTCTTTCACCTTGTATTTAGACCTCAATCGCCCAAAATCTTCATTGAAGACATTGACATCGATAACTTCAATCTGATGGCATCCACATCAGCTCCAACCATGTTTCCAGAGTTTGATGCAACTCAAAACCAATGAACCAACAACAAAATTGTGATCTATTAATACTCTTAACCATTACCTTAAGGACACCCTGTTAACAAAGTCCAAAATATATTTAAGAGAATCTTAGTCTTCATTAGGTCAATCTAGGAGAGATTCTCAAAAAACGAAGGTTCTAAGGCATTTTTTGGTGGTTGTGGATGAAAGGTCCATAAATTCCCTCCTCCCTTTCCCAAACAATAAGATTTATAATTACTGAGATTTTAAAGGATGAAATTGTAAATCTCAATCATTTGAGATTTTTCTTTCAAATCTCAGGAACGGCTTGGGTCCAGTGCATAGGAGTACTGGACCCGTTGAGATGTTGACACATATACAAGAACTGTACAAAACTGAACACGTCGCAACATCTCAACGGGTCTAGTGCTCTGACCCAAGCATTTCCCTCAAATCTCAATAACTTTGTTCAAACATATGGTAGTGGTACGTTTGCTTTTTGTTCATTATGTGAAAAGGGTTTAATGTATTTAGATGTTTTAAGGAGTAATTTCAAAGTTACCTAAACAGCTGTAATTTTTGAATAAATTTGTGGCTCAGAGGAACCTAAACCCCTCCAAATTGGCCCTTTCCTTCTAAAAATAAAATAAAATTGGCCCTTAATCACATCGAATATCCAGACAAAATAGAATAAAAACAAAATTTCCCAGTTATTTAGTTCATTGCTCAATGCTAACAATGCATCCAAATTGAAATTCATGCCATCATCATCTATAATTATACTAATCATTCTTATCACGCGCTCACCCACCCATCTTTCTCATCATAATTCACAACCATCAGATTTCTACTCTCCTTTTTATTTTTTATTTTTAAATTTAAAGTGCTTTATTGTTGGTCGTCATCAATCATAGTACGTTGTCTTTGGTTGACTTACCACCGGCTCCACACATAATTTTTTAGCCGTCGGTTTTTCTTTGCCATTAATGCTATCTACACCATACTTTATAGCAATTCCGAATTGATAAGTTATATTAATCCGCGGGTGATTGGTCCTATTGTGGAGGATATTCTTCTACATCTTCATTTTTTGGTTGGCTGGAAAGCCTTTTCTTTAAAAGAGAATCTTGAATAGTGTTGCTCACAATTTGACTAGTTGGGTATTTTTTTGTTTTTAATAAAATCATTTATTTAGCCAAAAAAAAAAAAAAAACCAGTTTATAGTCGATTTGTTACAACTTACTACATGGCAGCTTATAAGATTATTCACATATATTATTTAAAAAAGTCAAATAACTCATTAAATAGGTCATGTGACTAAAGTACACGATCTTATTAATTACCACGTAGTGGGTTGTAGTAAGCTGGCTATAAATCAGTTTGTAGCTAAACTCTGTCCTAATTTTTATATAGACCATTAAAAAATAGAGTTTAGCTACAAACTAGTTTGTATTGTAGTCTAAGGTTACAAACCAACTATATGGTAACTTATAAAATCATTTACATGTATTATTTAAATAATTCACATTACTCATTAAATAGGTCATGTGACTAAAAATATACGTAGATGATATTATGAGTTACCACATAGTTGGTTTATAAACCTAGATTATAAACTGGTTTGAAATAAAACTCTGTATCTATTAATAATACCAATTTATTAAAAATTTACCACCTCTAGACATATTATTTATATTTCTTTCTTCTATTATTGAACTTGTCAAATCACTAGATAAGATAAGGAAACACTAGGACCTAAAAGACCATAACCCAATCAAAATCGTAAACATTAATGCTATCCGATTCATAACCCAATCAAAAACGTAAATATTTAAAGATACCCGATTCATTTCACGTTCGGACAAGATTTCTTCCTCTTGATCTTATCCTTGTATCCTACTAGCTACACTCACATACACTGAATCATTAAGCTTTAAAAACAGATAAGTTGGTTACTCTAATTAGCACTAACTACCATATATAAATAACAATGACAACGCGTTCCATGTTCCTTTCCTCGCGTCTAAACCGTAAAAAAATTAAAATTGCCTTTTGTGATCATTGTTTGGATTTTTAATCACGGACTTACTGGTCCAACCAATGAAGTCTACCATGATTGGCTGATTTTATAAATAGAGACTCCCAGGACTTTCTTTCGTAATTTTTGTGGCACATTATATACGTGAGTAGCGGACAGGTTGTGAGAGCTCGTAAAAAAAGTGATCGAGGTTTTGTTAACATTCTCTTCCCATAACTCAGAACCAGCAAGAATCTCAAACAAAGGTCCGTACAGATGCTCTCTCTTTTTGCTACTAGCTACTGTTTTACGTTTATCTAGATTCGGATCACACCGTGTCGTCGGAGAATTTTGATTTCTATAGAATTCACGCTCTCAATTCTTGCTTTGGTGTGTTTGGCTCGTTTCTTTGTCCTGATCAATTATATGTTACAAACACACCGATGAATTTCGGAACTATATGTCTAAATTCTAATTTTTATTTGATTTCTGTTCTCAGAATCATAGCTTCTGAAAAAAATATTAAAGAAATGAATCTAAGCAAATCCGTTTGATTCAAAGCTTGTGTAAAATAAATTCTTTGATTTGATTTTGAATCAGTCAAACGGTTCAATTTCTTTAATGATCAAAATGATTTTGAGTTGTTTTTCTATGTTAATTTGAACAGAGGGAAGACATGGCTACGGATTCATGCGAGGAGGCCATTGCAGGACTCAAGAAGCTTCTTAGGTACAGTTTCTGACAGTCCTTTCTCGGCCAAACAAACCGTCGTTTTAGACTTTTTCGTTTCTGATTTCTCGTAATTATATAACAGCTTTGACGTCCTTTAATGTCATTTCAATTCCGTTTTCTTTAACTCCCATTGTTATTTTACTTCAGACAACATTTGCTTACGCGTTTTATCATTTTAGGTAGTTGTTTCCTCGTGGGACCCGTTAAAGAAACAGCTTAGATCAGCCGTGAACACATCGGGTCCCACTTTTGAAACTGACAGTCATGACATCTGACGGTGAATAACTCTTTTTTGTTGCAGTGTCAGAGCTGACCTCGGGAGCGTCGCCGCCGCCAAGATCAAGCAGATAACGGCTGAGTTGGATGCGGCAGGTACGAACCAGTTCGATCCGGACGAAAGGATCAAAACCGGGTTCATCCACTTCAGGACAGAGAAATTTCTGTACGTTCTCAATTCTCGAACCTTTTTTTTTTTTATGAGGTCAATTCTTGAATCTTATTTCCCCACCTATTGGAATATGCGTTTTGTTTCAACTTTAAATTCCTTTTACTGATTCAAAATACCCAAATTGTCCTTTCCAAGTATTGTTTTTATTTTAATATAAATTTGTTATCCTACTTTTTATATTCTACTTTATAATTTATGCTCTATTAATTATAAAAAAAATTTAATACATTTTAAAAATTAGTGATAATCCTAATGGAAAAAATTATAAAAAATCCATAATAAGCATAAAATTGACAGCTCATTTACTACTATAATAAGTTGTTTGTTTCTTTTCTTTTCACTTACCCTTTAATTTTGACATATTTTCAATTCAGGTTTTTAAGTGTTTTTTTTTTACATATCAATCCTTAAACTTTAAAATATTTTCAATTTATCCATTCCATCTTTTTCCATTTATTCTTGCTGTAAGTTTTACTACTTTTTTTACTTTTCAAAAGAACGTCGTTTTGATGGATTTAACCATGAAAATTGGATGGAGGTAAATAGTAAAGACTACATTGAAAAAAAAAAACCTTGAAGGACTGAATTATAAATAGGTCAAAGTCCAAAGGTGTATTTTATGATTTTTTTTTTTTTTTTTTTTGGGTTGGTGACTATCTATTGTCCATTTGTCATAAGTTTTTTTGTTTAGTTTTTAGTTTATTTTATCATGTATAATTTTTTTAAACATCATTTTGTTTTTAAGTATAAGTATAGTTTAAACTATTTTCAACAAAAAAATATTATAAAAAGAAAATAAAATAAATAAATTGGTACCAAACAGATAGCTAATGCCACTAGACCTCTCTTGTAGAGACTCAAATCCTAACCTTCCCTTTTGAGGAAGCCAGGAAGGTAAGAAGTGTCAACCACTCTATAACATTGGCGTTATTAAGTGACAATAATTAGTGGATTCGGATTTGGTGTAGTCCTTATTCGCTTTAAAAACTGCCACATGTTTGGTAACACAACACATTTAGTGCTCGGGTACAAAGATTTTCATAAATAATTGGAGTAATGCTATTACAAAGGCATTATTAATGATTGTATCTATGCATATAAAAAATAGTAGGTCTGCCGTGTGCGGTCCACTTATTTTTACTGTTTGTGATGTGGACATTTATGTCGAAAACTTGAATTAGTCTTATCAAGTATTTAATAATTTGGACATTTCACGGATTGTTGGAGCTCAAAAAGAAAAGCTCTAAAGATTTTAACAAACAGCCGTGTTTACCTCTTTTTGGGACAAAATTATTTAATTAAGCATTACTATCAAAGGAGAAGTGGATAATGGATTCTCTGTATTTTTACTTTTCTATACACTGATTGGTGGCTTGCCTTTTTTCAGGAAGAATCCTGAGTTGTACGGCCAACTTGCCAAAACCCAAAAGCCCAAGGTTTGTAATGCTATTTCCGGATTGAGATTTCATGCGATTGAATATTGTATGGGTTATATTTTTTTTCTCTCATAATTTTTTTACTTTTTACTTTTTAAATTTTTTTAACTTTTTTTAAGATTAAATTCTTAACTTCTAATTTCAACCACTCAAAATGTATGCAGTAATTATATAATAATATATATATATATATATATATATATATATATATATATATATTAAAAATTTGATTCAATTTTCAAAAAAAAAAAAAAAAAAAAAAAAATTAGAAAGTAATTTTTTTTCTTTTTGAAAAGCATAAAGTTAATTGTATATGACTTGCTATTAGACATAATGCAGTACTTCGGGTAAGAGAGCACCATTGTTACCCTGTGCAGCAAAATATAGTGAGTGCTTTATAGTGTAACTTAGTGCTAGTAAATAAATTGGGCCCTATAATATCGGTCGGGAATATGATACTCACGGAAAATTATTTAATAGTCCCGGATTATAAATAAATTAGTAGTCTCGGATTATAAATAAATACGTAATCCTTCCTCTCATATGAATGGTGGGTCTCTCATAGAGTAGTGAGACCCACCATTCATATGAGAGGGAGACTACGCATTTATTTGTAATTTTAGACTACTAAATATTCACTCGATACTCACAATTTCACTTGAAATCCGTTAAGATATTATTTCTTAAACCTAATAATATATAGACTAATATGTTATTTAAAATTTTAAATGACGTAATAATTTTTACACATCTAAATTTATAATATTTAATTTAAATAATGAAATAGATCTATTTCAAATTAAGAGAATACAATTTGAGTTGAGGTGTTGCTTCCGTAGTACCCACCTCATGCTCATCAATGTTTTGTTGTGAACCATATCACCCACTTACCGCTTTTGCACTCTATTGCTGAAATTATTGCTGGTTAGTGCTTGAAAAAGTTGGAGCTTTTGTTAGTCCTTTTGGTATTTTGCTTGTTTCACATTCCTAATCAATAATCAGTGGAAGGGGCCAAAACTAAAGTACAATATATTTGTTCTTCCTAATTGTTTTATCTTGTGAATGGGGGCATGGGGCGTTACATTATACCACATGCATTGAGCTAACATATATATCTTTGATACCTATGCAGTTTATGGTTTTTGCATGCTCAGACTCTCGTGTTTGCCCCTCACATGTCCTGAATTTCCAACCAGGAGAGGCCTTTGTGGTTCGAAACATCGCCAACATGGTCCCACCATATGACAAGGTTTGTCTTATTCAGAGGCGGAGCTATGTACAAGCTTGACTGGGCTATATAGCCCAGTCAAGCTTCTTTTTTTTTTTTCAAAATTTCATAGGTAATTTTTTCTTTTTTTTTTTAATAGTCCTATACCTAGCCCAGTCTAAATTTTAATCACAATCTCAGCCCTAACCTAGTCCAATTTACTAGCCCAACAATTCCAATTTAAAACCCAAAATCATCTCAACATAAAATCAAGCCAGGAATTTCAATCAAACCCTAACCCAAACAATTCCAATTTCATTATCATCTAAACATAAAATTCCCAATTAATTCCAAAAAAAAAAAAACTCACAATCAATTAATAAAAAAACCTCACTGACATTGTGGACTGCCGTGCGTCGGCCAGCCTCAACAGTGGAAGACGGCGCATCTCCTCCGCCGGTCCGCCCGGAACAGGTATGGTTTCTCTCTCAGTCTCTCTTTCGCTCTCGGCTCTTTCATCTTTGCCCCTCCACGCCGTCACGCGGCCTGACAGTCACGGGCTCACGGCCATGGCCACACGGTCACAGCCTCACCTCACGCACGGTCACCACCACACCGACCACTAGGACCAGCTCTCTTTCTTTCTTTCTTTTTCTTCTCTCTTCTCCCTTTCTTTCTTTCTTTCTTTTTCTTCTTTCTTCTCCAGTTGACTCCGGTCTCCCTTTCTTTCTTTCTCTCTCTTATTTTCTGATTCAGTGATTCTCTACCATTACTTATTTCAATTAGCAATTTGTTTTTTATTAATTTTTTATTCATTCACTGTTTCGGTATCAGTACACTTTGCTTTTATCAATTTAACACGTTACCAGTACACAGTACACTATGTGTCTATCACACTGTATCAATCACTTTTTATTTAATTATTTTAGACTATTAAGTTAATAGTTATTTTTATGGAGGATGGTTTCTTGTATATTGTTTGGTTATATACATCAAAAGAGAACTTGCTAGAAATATCAATTCAGATTCGATAATTAATGATTTTTACTCTATCAAGAATTGCAGGGCACCACTTAAGTAGTATATATATATATATATATATATTTGCTTTATTTAGGATAGTATCTATTGTATTTGCATTTTTTTTTTCTTTTTGCTTATGTATAGAATATGCATTGAGGGGTAAAGTTCATTATGTCTCTCCCTGACTAGGTGTATTTTTTTTTCTATTTAATAAAATTTTCTCGTACCGTCAAGATTTATTTACTTGATATTCTAGCTCACCCTAAACTAAATTCCTGGCTTCGCCCCTGATCTTATTCACAATTTTAGAAAGATGATGCATATATCCGATTATTCACTAATCACAAGAATATCAGAATGCATCATATGCTTCATCATTAGATGAAATATAAAATGCAATTATCTATATCATCATTATCATGGGACATCTACATTTCTCCATTAACAAACTGTTAAATCAATCTCTCAAAAGCTTTACTTTATATATTTATTTGTCTACTTTGTTTCTTTTGTGCACATTTAAATTGTATTTGGTTGGTTGACTGGGCTTTGCTTGACGCAGACAAAATACTCAGGAGGAGGGGCGGCCATTGAATACGCAGTATTGCATCTGAAGGTAGCCATTCTTTAATTTCAAACTTTATTCTTAGTTTCCTACACGTCATTTAGTTCTGTAGTGGTTTGGCAACTTTGGCTCTTTTCGTAGAGGGGGAGAATGTAGTGGGGGCAACGTGATGTGGACCCAGTCACACCAAGTATTCTCCACCCCACACCCCTCCCGTGTCGTCCCCAAAATTGACGCCAACTAATGCATGTGCGGTGTGCCCACCAGAGCACAAAGAGAAAGCTTTATTTTCTACTAAATGTCCCTAGATTCCAAGCCCTTATTACTTGCCTTTTTTAATTCTTTTTTGCTTTAGAGTCTTAGAGAGAATCCCATTGGCTATTGGAAATGGAGTATGACACATAATAGATTTTGACTGTACTTGTCATGATGTTTGACTTTTAAAATTTTTATTAGTAGAATAAGTCGGCATTTTGGAAAAAGCAAGGTAGGAGCTAAAAGCAATTTTTGGGGTTTGGTAAAAACCAAGTAGTGTGGAATGAAGTTCATTCAGGGGTGAATTTGATAACACGGTAATAAATCGTGATGCTTTTTGGAAATGGACGATTGAGTTACATTGTCAAAGCTTGGATTTTTAGGTCAAATTATGGTTTCATACCATACTTTTTAACTCTATATCTTAAAGTGTAAACACAATTTTATTTTTTTTGGACAAAATGAGCTTTTTTTACTTTAAAATTAATGAGACTCTAAACAAGCATTTTGGTCATAAAAATCACATTTTGACAATAGACACCTCAAGGATGCATTCCCAAAAAGAGTGGTAAGACTAAAAGCTCTTCAGGTGGCTGGGTTACCCAACTCACCCTAAGTCTATGTATCAATTGAATGAATTTTGTTATGATAGGATCAATTCAATTAGGGTCGGTCTTCACACTTGCTAGCTAATTTTTCCCGTTTGCACATATTGTTTGACTTTACCAATCTATATTTAGTCGAATTCACACTACTTTTTCCTTGTCTGCTCTTCACATTGGGACGTACGTAGGACCATTAAAGATATAGAGCAATCAAAACACATCCCATATTTTTGAAGATTGGTAGCAATTCTGGTTATTAATATTACTGCTCCAAATTAGGACACATTTTTAATATATGGCAGATGGTAAATACTTATAGTTCACTCCATGCCTTCTTGTTTTTTGCCCCCCTAATTCTTGTGAAACTGAACTAGAAAGAAATTTATCTCAGGTGGAAAATATTGTGGTCATTGGACACAGCTGCTGCGGTGGTATAAAGGGGCTCATGTCTATCCCGGAGGATGGGAGCACGGCTAGGTAAATCTTCTATCGTGATAGCATTAAGGGCTTAGATTCTTTGCCTGATTTTGTTAGCACAAGTATTTTTTTTTTTTTTTGAATAAAAAAGGGGCTCGTTAGTCGTTAATGTGTTCATAACCCTAGTCCACTTAAATCCAGACGTGCACGAGTAGTTAAAATACATGCTAGAATGTTAAACATATACAGCCAACATTTGGGTAAGTTGGCTTTTCCACAACATCTAAAGTTAGATTTCACCTGCCAAGCATGTCATGTTATTGCACTCATGGTGACTTCTAATAATAAATTAAGCCTGTCTAACTGTCAACCAAATCGCTTTCATGTCTAGCCGAATAATAAGGAATAGCATCGGAGATGTTTTATCCTTGAATTTCCAGCAGTGCCATATTCTTGGAGGCATCCAAAAAGTATAAAAAGGACCACTTCCAAACTTTATTACCTTTTTGCCTTGGCATATACCAATGTACCATTGCCCACTTAGTCCGGCAGGTCCTTCCCATTACCAGGACAAAAGATCATACATCCATTTAGTTTCTTTAATCCATTATGTCTTCCCAATTCAATGTAAAAGGAATCGAGTTCCTTATACGGGTCTTAATTTTATCTTTTATTAAGATCATGAGGAACATTTTTGGTTTATTATTCTGGCATATCTCTTTAGCAAGTATATGAATTAATTATCGAAGATGGACCATTTCTGCTATGTATATTATTGCTTAATTTCTTCTCACCAATTAAAAGTATATTGATTTCTTCTTACGAATTAATTAATCTCATGTTGTTATAAGACAAACCGAAAGAGTTTTTAAAATCTCCTTTATGCGCATTGTCAAGATACTTGTACTTTATTCGTATTGTCTGATTTTTTTTATAAGAAGAATTGGAATCTTTTTTTTCCAAATTGTTCGTAAGTATCAAATTATCAAAAAATAAAAAACCAAGGCAGTAGATGGTGCAATGTACTAATTAATAATCTTCCTTTATGTGTATCTTTCAGCGAATTCATAGAGCATTGGGTCCAAATCTGCTCACCAGCAAAGGCCAAGGTTAAGGCGGAAAACAGTGGCTTAAGTTTCACGGAGCAGTGCACCAACTGCGAGAAGGTAAATTACACAATATTGTACTACCATATTAATTACTACTATAAAATAATCATAATTGGATCAATATTGTACCATATTAATTAATTGGATCTTATTAAAGAGTCTTTTAAGGACAGTTGTTAAAAAATCGGAAAAACCTAAATATTTAATTATCAGCTGCAAATTACTTACTTTTTTTTATTAAAAAAAAAAAAAAAAATACACGCCTATTAAATATTAATGATTCATTACTTGTTCACGCTTAATTATGCACAAAGTCAAGGTAATAAAATAATAAAAAAAAAAAAAAATGGTTTTATGTATGTACTTTTCTTGGTATACTTGCCACTTGGGTATTCGGGCAAGTGGTAATCCCCCTCCCCAAAAAACCTCACTCTTCTATAAGGGTGTGGGTTCGATCCCTGTGATCTTCAAAATATACGTGTGTGTGAGTTTAGATTAGAATTTCTATCATATATAAAAAAAAAAAGTTTTCTTGGTATACTTCATTTTTTGAAAACTAAAAGGCTAAATTATAAATTACACCTCTTAAGTTTGGTCAAAGTTCAATTCAGTCTTCTAAGTTTTGACCTGTTCAATTTAGTCCTCTAAGTTTTGACCATAGAGTACTAAAGTGGAACCAAACCAAACTTAGAGCACTAAATTGAAATGGTCAAAACTTAGAGAACTAAATTGAATTTTAACCAAACTTTGAGGGTGTAATTTGTAATTTGGCCAAAATAAAATAATAATAAAAAATAAAATATATTACATCAAATGTATAACTTATCTCGTTTACAAAATCCCATTAAAGCTCAAATTATCCTTGAAAAGGAAATAGAGTATACAAGACGATTCATTGGAGGTGGTGATGCTTTTTTTTTTTAATAAATCTGGGCTGTAATCAAGTCCAAACGCCACGGAAGCAACTTGTTGGTTTGAAACTTTATAGCCATGTAGCACAAAGCGCTAAGATCAAGTTCATTAGCTTCGACAAGAAACCCATGTGTAATCGAGAACTAAATAACTTTGATCCACTTTGTACTGTCTATACTAAATAAACACAGTAAAATCTGCTCGTTACAGCTGCACATATGTCATAAATGGCATGGCTCCTATTCCTATATCTTAAATGCATACCAACTGTGAGGACAAGTTTTAACCATTTATTTTATGGATTGTGATATAACTATAAGAGTAGAAGTCCAAAAAATGCTTTGTTAAATTAGTGTTAAAAAGTTAAATAAATTTGATCTTGACATTGTATGGCATATGTGTGACCCTAATGCAGGAGGCTGTGAATGTATCACTGGGAAACCTATTGACATATCCATTTGTGAGAGATGGTTTGCTGAAGAAAACACTAGCTCTGAAGGGTGCACACTACGATTTTGTCAAAGGAACTTTTGAGCTCTGGGATCTTGACTTCAAAATTTCACCCAATCTGTCTGTATGAGCATTTGGTATTGTCATGAAATCTACCTTATCTAGTAAAGTTTTTTTTCCTATTGTGCATGATGTACATTTCAAATGTCATAACCAACATTTGGAAAAATAATACAGTATTCCATGTGGCTGGTGTCTTGCTTGAATAATATAGTTATCTTTTATTACCCCATAAATTTAACTTGATTTATAGTCATCTTCCTTTTCAATTACATTTTGGACGTTGCATATAGTGATTTTCGAATACAAAACCGTCTTAGTTCTTACAATACAAGAGTTCCCTGATATATAAATAAATAAATAAAAAGTTCTTACAAGAGATTTATGTGTTAGTTTACCATATACCCTCTCAAGTCTCAACTCAGACTTCAGCTGAGGTTGCAATTAATGGTTTGGCCCAACTTCTTAGAAAATGGGGGTGTACATTAAGGTTGGGCCAGGTTGGGATAATTTTCAACCCAACCCGACTTCCTCACGTTGATTCCCAATCCAACTCAACCGATAAAGATTGGGTTAACTCATCTTTTTTGATGGGAGTAAAAAACGGACTTGTAATCCATTTGAATCCGAATTTGACATAGTGTGGGACATATTTAGACAATAATGGGGCGTACTACTAGATCTAATATTCAAAGTTCATTAAGGCTCCATTTGTTTTGTTATAAAATATTTTTCGGAAAATATTTTCAAATTTGCGGGTGTTTGTTTTACTGTAAAATAGTAGTCAAACGGAAAATAATTTCCGTTAACCGGAAAATTTTTT
Source organism: Fagus sylvatica (assembly GCA_907173295.1). Lineage (NCBI taxonomy): Eukaryota > Viridiplantae > Streptophyta > Magnoliopsida > Fagales > Fagaceae > Fagus > Fagus sylvatica. The sequence continues at coordinate 23,791,347 of OU015772.1, forward strand.
ATTAAAATTTGGAAAATGGTTTACGCCCAATTTTTTCGTAAACCATTTTCTACAAACACACACCTCACCCCATCCCTTCTGCTCCATCTTTCGCACAACATTGTAAAATATTTTTCGAGCATTTTCCGGAATGCAACCAAACACGGAAAAAAAAATCATTTTCCCTGAAATCATTTTTATCTAAAAATATTTTGTAATAAAAAATATTTTACAGCGAAACAAACGGAGCTTAAAACTAAACGGTGTTGCACTAGTCTCCCCCTCTGGTAGGCTGGTTGAAAGTCAATTTTGATGCTTGTCTCAAAAAAGAGAATGTGTTTATTGCTGATGTGATTTGAAACCATTAAGGCTCCATTACCCATGCCTGGACTGATAAAATTTCGTCATGATCTCCCCTTTAGGCTAAAGCAAAGCCAGCATGGTTAGCCTCCACTCTTGTGTACCTCCTTGGCCTCAACTTTGTTCTGTTTGAAGGAGATGCCTTGGTGCTTTTGGATGCCATCGTGGGAAAAGCTTTAGAAACCCCTTGGGAAATATCTAATATTGTTTGTGATATATCTTCCTTATTGTTAGAACATGTTTGTTTGTTCCTCGGGTGGCTAATACTCTTGCCCATAATCTGGCCTCCTGGACCATCTTTTGTAAATCCTGAGGGTCTGTTGACATCTCTTCCATTCCTTCCTAGGTGTTTCAGGATGCAAGAATAGATGTGGAGGGCCCTCAAAATCCTCCATTTTTTGGTTAATAAAAGATCATTGTGCAGCAAAAAAAAAAGAAGAAGAAGAAGAAGAAGAAGTCTCAAAATACAAAAATAAATTAATCCAACAAATTATATTAAGTCTCCAATATATATATATATATATATATATATTCTTTTAAAACATTATAAAAATTTGGATTCAGTTACTCGGATTGAAAACTTTGTCGACTCAAACATTAGAAGATTCTTCTTTCTTTCTACATTCCAAGCCGGAAAAAAAAAAATAATAAATACTAGTCTACTTGTTTAGCCAATTGCATTTTTTGTATAACAATTTCTGAATTTGGATGCAGCAAAGAGAAATCAAGCAAAACCCAGCGTTAATAGAGAAAGAATAAAAAAATAAAAAAAAAATCTTCTACATGAATTACTTGAAGGAAATAAACATGCAATAAATAGAAGGTCAGCAGCTCTCAGACCTCAATATCTCAAAACAGATTCCTCATCTCTTGGTCTGCACTATAAATCTGGATTTCCTAAAAACTTTCATGTATCCGACAGCTTCCTAAGTAAATAAAATAAATAAATAAATAACTTTAAACAGTGTATTAGTTCGATCATGCAGGCCCCTTCTTTCTCAATGATGATACGCTTTTAAGTATAGGGTCATACGTAGATGTAACCATTTTATTTATTTATTTACGTAAGTAAACACAACTCCAACATCCACAGTGTGGGATCAAACTTGTAACCTCATCCTAGGCCCATTGACTAGCAACAACCGGAGGGATATCCAGCCAAAACCATCTATCAGGTAATCTAAGGGAAGTTTCTAGTGGAAATTAAATCTAAAATGTTTGAGTGTCCAATCCATCCTAAACCTCCTACCAACTAAGCTACACCCAGAAGGTTAGGTCTCAAGTAACCAACTAGTTAAAGGCCTATATCCATTTAGAACCAAAACTTCATATACTTGTTGGACTAACAAGCTACATAAATTTGACAAAATAAATAAACCAAACTAAAACAAAGTTAGAATCTACTTTATACAATCAACTAATTATTCAGTACTCTGTTAAATCAAAAAAAACTATTATGTTCTTTGAGAGTACAGTAATGTGGTAATTTTTCCACTTTCATAATTAATAATAGGTTTAACTAATTAAATTTATGATAGAATTTAACATTTATGTGAGAGCTACCATTTTATTGTACTCTGGATGAACTCCAAGAGTACCTTATATTTTTCCATGACATAAAGAACTTTGGTTAGCTTGACATTAATATAATTAAATCACTGATGACAAAGAAATATTATTTATTAATCAATTAAAGGGGAAAAAATAAATCAGAAGCTTTGCCAAGGTAGGTCAAAAGGGTTCTCATATAGAAAATCTAGTAATAAGCCTGGACTATCCAGAATTTGATGATCATCCGGAAATAAAGGAGATAAATCTGCAAAATGCTTGCCCACCCATTGTGCTTCTCCATTAGATGCCTCATCAACAACCAATTCCAAAGGGTTTTCAAGTTGCCTTTCTTCCATCACTTTGGCATTACTATAGCTGGAATGCTTAGAATGCGAATCAGTGGAGAGTGTGCAAGTCTGTTCCACTTGAGTAGAGTGTTTTTTGGAGGTACCCACAATTTTCCTATTTTGCTTTTTAATGCCAAGCTTCTTACTTAAATGAGTGTTCCAGTGGTTCTTTACTTGGTTGTCAGTTCTACCTGGCACCCTCCCAGCAATTAGTGACCACCTGCAGAAACTCAATAAGTATCGGCATTTACTATCTTATTCAATGCACTTCTTTTATTTTTCCCTTTTCTGTTTTGTGGACTCATATGTTTCACACATTAAAAAAAAAAAAAAAAAGTGCGTAATAATGTGAAATAAGTGAAGCAATAATGTGGATAAATATCAAACATATATAATAGGAAAACAAGTAGAAAGGCAATGTCTTTGTCAAAGGCTAGCTGAAGCTACTTCAATTATCACAAGCCTGGAATATTGTTTGTGCACATCCTTAATCTTTATCCCTAATGTATGTCACATGTGAAAGTCTTGAAATTGTGGATAACAATACCCTAAAATCATGCTTGGTATTGAAATTGTGGATGTGAATGTTTAAAATTTATGGAAGTGTATACAAAAAGTGTGTTTTAGCAATGTGCACAAATCACTACTCGTTAGTTATATCGTGTAGTTCTTCCTATGGAGAAAACATGGATTTGAATCTCCATTCTCTCAATTGTTATAATAAAAAAAGAATAAAAATTAGGGAAAATATTATTCTTAAAGTAATTTTAATTGCTTTTCATGGAATTTATGTATTCTGTGGGATGCTTCATATTAGTATGGAAGCAACAAACTACTCTAATAAAAACATGTGTAATCTTGATTGTGATTTTTTTATTTTTATAATTCAATTGTAAACAAGTTGGGGCAGGGGGATTTACACCATCATTCTCTAATGCCAATTTAGGTACAGTGTCCTTGACATTGTGACTCGTGAGAGTGGTATATATGAAAGTAGATACTTCTTAATTAGCCTTGCATTCAATAAGCATGATATGACTCAAACAGATGACTGATAATACCAGTCTAACAAGATAGCAACCTTATCTGAATGTTACAGAAAAATTAATACGAAAAACACAAAAGAAAAATAGAAGAATGAAAAAAAAAAAAAAAAAAAAAAAAATGAAGTAAACGATCAGAACCTGTTTCCAAGGAGATTATGGAGTCTAATAATGAGATCTTCTTCTTCCTCCGAGAAACCGCCACGTTTCACGGCGGGGCTCAGATAATTCAGCCACCTTAACCTACAGCTCTTCCCACATCTCTTTAAACCTAGAAGCCATTCACACAACAAGCAATGAAACCCTACTTTTCCTCTTTGTTTCCAAGTGAAGAAAATAGCTAGAAATGTGAAGCTAGCTATAGCTCATTCCTATATATATATATATATATATATATATATATACACACATTACTTTCTTACCTGTGACCTTAGGTATGCGATTCCACTTTCCTCTTCCGTGCACCCTTATGTATTCTAGCAGAATCTGGTCCTCCTCTTCTGTCCATAGCCCTTTCTTATACTGATTCTCTGCTTCCATTTTTGTGATAAAGAGAGAGCTGAGATGGAGAATAGTGAAGTAAGCTAGGACTCTTAGAAAGGCCTTCTGTGTCACTATGTATTTGGCTCTTCTCAGTGTTGGGCCGTGTGTGATGCACATGGGCAAGTTTTGTCAACCATGTCCCTATACTTTTTTTGTTTTTTGGTAATGTTGTATGTGTGCATAGAATTTAATTGATTTAAAAAGCCTAAGTCTAAAACCACAACAAAACGGTGATAAATTATATAATTGTTAAGTGTACCAACCATAAAAGTGATACATTATTTATAATCTGTTTACTTTAATTATTGTGTTTATAGTATTTTTTTATTTAAAAATAAAATTGATTTAAAAATAAGAAGTGAGAAAGTCATGTAAAACCAACTGCACTCTTTTTTATACTATTTGTTTTATAGTTTTTTAATTTTTGGGTAGGTACATCAAGACTATACAAACAAAAGTGCTACCTACGAAACCACAAAGCCAAATAATTAACCTATTGGTATATGGATGCCGTTCCTCTACCAACACCCACTAATTGTTGTTTTTATTGATGATGCTTATCAATAATTAAATGATGTTTGTATTAATCAATTATATTTACAAGAGTCCCAAACAATTGAGAAGGGAAACCTGCGGTTTTAAATCATAAACTCTTGTTTTAACCTTGAAAAAGACGATACACAACCCACAAAATTTCGAACCCTACGGCTATAGAGAATAAATCAATAGATAAAATTCCTATTGCCAGTCCTACATTTGTTTCTTTTGTTAACGAGCATTCCAATGGAGCTCATATATGAACATGAAAATCTTTGGACTTTAATTTTTGTCAAATAAAATGTGAAAGGACATATTCATATTCATATTCGAGGTAATGTAAAAAAAAAACATCATCTGAAATAAAGCTACAAAAGAAAATAAAATCAGACAGAGTTTATCTCCATAACAGTTTGGAAAAATCTTCCTCCAATTTACATATTATATAGTGATTTATAAGACTATTTACATATATTATTTAAATAAGTCATATGACTTATTAACTAATCATATGACTGAAAATGCATTTGAATAATTGAGTCGTACACACAATGGGTTGGGAGATGATTAGTTTGAAGGTAAACTCTATCATATTAAATCCATCATCATAGATTAGGATCACTTTAGTAATGCATAAAAAAAATAAAAATAAAAATAAAAAACCAACCAACCAACCGAAGCTAAAACCAAATATTTTCTATTTATTTCAGTCTTGTACTCTTTTGTCTCTCTGTGTGAGAGCCAAAAATCATTGGGAGATCCATGCACTGATGCACTTGTTGGTGGCAACCATGGCAACATATTTTTGCTCAATCAGAAGATATTCAATCAAACAAATAGTCATGATTGACCGGGGCGGTCCTAACGTTCTGTCCACGTTTTTATTCATTTAACTTCTCTCTTGTCCTTAACCTATCTCCCCCAGTACCCACTTGTCACCTCCTGCATTGTTGTCTTTCTTCCAGAATAAAACCTGGTTTTACTCCCACGTTGTCTTTTATCAATTTATATATATTAAGACAGATGAGTTCTTCATTTGAGATGTTTGACGTATCTTAATGGCCTTTCTTGCCTGAAAATAAATATTCCCACTGTTTCTTCTGGTTAGACTTTGGATCATGCATGATTCCAATTATGGCATGTCACGAGAAGTGTTTTCTAATGAGAGGTAGAATAATAGATCTTAAAATATTTTTCAGAAATATATCATGTCTATTGACAAAATATCATAGAAAATATAGGAAAAAAAAACTTATATTATATCTTGTGATAATTGACATACTTGAAAATATCAAATTAATAAATTAATCAAGTCCAATAACATTTCTTGGTGTTAATTTCTAACAAAAGACATTGTGGTTTGAATCTCCTTTTTACCACATAAAATGTATATAAAAAAATATTATCCACAAGAAGGCATATTTTTTTTAATTGGATTAAAATACTCTAGAAAATCTTCTCCATCCATTTTGGGATGAGTGTTTGACTTTATCATGTCATCATCATTAAAATAAGGTTAAAGTGTCTTTTATATCTCTAAGTTTGAGACTGTAAAAACCTTTCAATCAAAAAGAGATTGTAAAAACCTTGACTATCTATTACTGTTTTGGTATTGTACGCGGGAGTTAAGGAAAAGTAAAAGGGACAAAGCAATGAAGAATGGGTACCACCATATTGGACACTTTTAACAGTGCCAAGCATGGAAAATTTTGGAGGACAAGAGGAAGGGGAAAAGGAATTTGAGAAAGGAATAAGAAAAGTAACTTAAGTTACCTTTGAAGAACATGGACACACATGGATAAACGACATTTTTCACTTTTACCTGACAAACTCTATTAAAAAAGAGAGAAAAAAAAAAAAAAAAAATCACAAGCACAAGACAATCTTGTTATTAAGAATCACGTGGTCCCGTCAAGGCATATCAGGAAGGTCATTCGCAAGAAGGCTGTCGAATAGTGTGGGTTTCTCAAGCTTGTGCACTAATTAAGGCGATTTTTTTTTTTTTTTTTCTTTGCTTGGACGATTTTGTTGGTTTATTTTGGGTAATTTTGTCGGTGGTTTCTCATATGGTTATGTTTGTTCCCTAGGAAAGAAAAGGTAATAATCACAAGAAATTGATTGTAAGCTAGTGACTAAAATTTGATTGATTGAATTTTTGTTCTTTTTTTAGTTGTTGAGAGATTGGAGGAAAAAGTAAAAATTAATTGATTGTGTTTTTGTTTCTCTTTGGTTACCAGTAGGAAATAGTAAAAGAAAAAGAAGAAAAGAATAAGAGAGATGCCACAAGTTGGAGGAAAAAGTAGAAGAAAATTGTTCAAAGAAGAAGAAATAAATTATAAATTATGACATTTATGAAGCATTGACTGTTTTGTTAGTCATGTCAGTATTTACTGTGAGATGAAAATGATAAAATTGAAATTGTCTCAGAAAATTCAAAGACTAAAATGAGATAAGAAATTAAAAAAAAAAAATCAAATACAAAAAGAAAAACACCTCATATTTATATAGGTGTGACAAATAAATATGAGTGTGAAAAATTGATTTTTGCCAAATATTTATATCACCTATATTTTCGAAATTTTAGAACTTTGATCATGCACTGAGTACGTGACCATTTGTACGTGTTCCTGTGAAGTGAGGAGCATTGATTCTTTTTGGAGATAGCCCATCACTGATCACTTCATGCCTATTAAATATAAAGCCACATTTATTTATTTATTTATGAATCAGTAAGATTTTAGATATTTATCACCAAAAACAAATAATACAAGAAAGAGCAAATCCTAATATCAGCAGTAAAAGCAAGGGAAGGAGCTCCTATTAATGAATACATGCAATACGACAGCAATATACATGAAAGCCAATAGGGAAACCCATGCTAACAAGGTCTAAACAGATCTAACAAAGAATAAATTTCACACAGTTGTCGATAAATCCAGGGTATCATTGAATTGTTGCTTTCCTCCGCAGGTGAATTAAATTGTGCTGTACGGTTTTGAAAGTTTCTGAGAATTAATTGGTTCACCGATCACTTTCAACCGTGGGTACATATGGTTTTTGTTTTTTTGTATTTAGGTCGAATTATATAGGTTCATTTATAAGCTGCATGTGCCATGCAGCTTGACTTGCCAGAGACTTGTTCTGCCACGTACACCCTCATTAATTTGGAGTCACCACTCGTTGTAGTTTGCGTTGAAATTGGATGGATTTTTAGTGGTGGTAATATGTGATAGCATTGAGGGTGCGTACATTCTTTTGTCTTTCCCGTTTTTTCAAAATGTAGCTTTCAGCTACACAGTAACAAAAAATAGGTTTTGAAGCCAAAAAAAAAAAAAATTCATTGCAAGCTTTGCTTCTCATCAAATGCCAAAATAACAAATTATTTTTTCATTCTACTCTTTTTGGTGTCCTAACGGGTTGCCAAACGTGCACTAAAAGTTCCCTATCTTGCAAGTTTGACCCGCATCCCACTCTTTAAAACAGTTTACACACTCCAATAAAATGCTACCATGTCAGATTTTTCAAATTATATATATATATATATATCCTATTAAAAACTTATACAATCATTATATAATTATCAAAAATAAATATTAAAAAGAAGGTGTGGGTGATAGAAAAACAAGTAGCTGCTTGGTTTGCTCAAAAAGTGCAATACATTTTTCATCATTGTAAATTGTAATTAAAATAATATCATTTTTATATGGTTTCATTATTTATCGTACTTTTATTATGCATCAATCACAACTTACCGTATTAGTAGGTGTGTAAAATTTTGTAACACTAGATTTACTGGCTCCTCAAACCTGACCCATTGACATATTCTTCTTCAATGACATTGACATTTGGAAGGGAAATCGAGATGGATGGATGGGAGGGAGCAACGTTTGCTTGGGATATTTAATTTACGGCTTTAGGGGATGAGAGGTTGTGAGTTGAAGAGAGTAAAAGTAGGAAAGAAAAGATTTTAGATTGGAGTACGTGGCTTAGAAAGAGCCGAGGAGATTGCCATGGTTTCTGTGTGTTTGCAATTGGAGTAGGTGGGGCTTGGAAGGGATCGGATTTGGTGCTAGCATTTCATTGGATTTTCCACAAAACATTCTAAAAGGAATTAATTTTTGAAGGGGTTGATGTAGCACACACCGAATGGGATGATGCACCCACACAAGCATTGTTTTTTGGCTTTTTCCACGGCACATTTTGGTTAACTTACTTTTCTTCTGTCTCTCTTTATCTAAACATATATAGTTTTTTAATAAGATTGTGTTCGTGTATAATACTATTTATTTATTTTAAGGAATATGACATAATAATGTTTTATAAGAGGGTGTAAATATGAGCTTTATATTATATTTTTCTCCTAACAGAAATCTTAACTAAACTCCACGTTTAGGCTTCTCCATACCTATGTTTGTTAGTTAATTTGAGTCCTACTACCAACTACTACATATACGCTTTAACCAAAAGAGAAGAGTTTTTAATGTGTTCGAAATTATCATGAAGAAAAATTTATACTCCATGCTTCCATTCCAATCAATTTATTAACACTACCCATACATGTAAATCACAATAATTTTTTTTCAAGTAGTTTTTTTCCCCTCAATGTGTACAATATATAACTTCTTGGGAAAATTACATTTTAAACCCTATAATTTAGGAAGTGTAACAAATTAAACCTTATAGTTTCAAAAGTAACAGATTAAATCTCGAAATTTCAAAAAGTAACAAATTAAACCCTATAGTTTTAAAAGTAATAAATTAAATCATAAAGTTTTAAAAAGTAACAAATTAAACATTTGTTTTACTTGAATGGGTTGAGGTTTAAGTTTCTACTTTTTAAATCTTTAGGGTTTAATTTGTTATTTTAGAAACTATCGAGTTTAATTTGTTAACACCCATAAATTATAGGATTTAAAATGTAATTTTCCCTAACTTTTTTCTCACCCGAAATCATTTCCTCCATTCTCAATAGTGGAGAATTATTGAAGAAGAAAGATAAATAGGCCTAACTCCACTTAAAAGAGCTCTTGTAAATGGAAGATTGTCCATGACTTATAAAGTGCACAATCCATGGACACCTCGATAATGTGGGACTCGACAACATATGCATCATAAGTTGCATTCACTTGCATCTTTTAGATTGCATTGAGACTTTGAGAGAGTTAGATAGAAGTGATATTGGAAATGCTCAAACTTTTATATACCAGTCACAATCACTGTGAAACATGTACCATAGTCACATGCATTCACTGTGCTCAAACTCTTAGTACCATAGACATAATCACATTCACTGTGAAGCAGTCCAAGTAGCTAGGTAATGCAAAATATATACTCACAGTCACATTCACTGTGAAACATCTGCATCATGCATGGTGTAAATGCATTCAACCGCCAACTGTTCACCGACAGTGGTTAGGTTAAATTGGATTGAATTAATGAAGGCCTCCAGGTTTTTCCGTCAAGAATAGTGCATGATGGGGACATGACGGACCTACTGCGTAATGGTGGATAAAATAATTTAAGCTAAAATACTACTTCCCTCTATGAAATGTGATGTAAGTTCAAATTTCGTCTCTCAGGATTTTTTTTTTAATTTTAATTTAATATTTGATAAAATTAAAAAGCTGCAATTTATAAAATCAATTTCAATTAAAAAGTTACAATTTACTATATAAAAAATTTAAAAGGTATTATACTACAAATTGAAAACTAAATGTACAGTTATATATTAATAAATAAGTAAAAATAGCTGATGTTATTTCCATATCAAAACTTGTTATTTTCGCACCATTGATGTAGAAATAATAAAAGTTGGAGTGAAAACCAATTTTTGTTATTTTCACACCAATAGTACAGAAATAACAAATATTGGTGTGGAAATATAATTTCCCATAAAAATAAAAAAATGAACCAATCCAGAAAGGAGATGTGTATCAGTGTACTGTGTACATTGATGGCAACAAATCAATCATACAAAGAAGCATCTTGGATGCATGACGCATGTATAGCACTCTGGTTAAATCAAATGCCCAAGTGTTAAGATCTATAAGCCATTAATCCCATGTAAAACTACCTCAAGAGCTAAAGAATGATTAATGTGTAGAAACTAGAAATTAGCACATCAAGATGAAGAAGAATTGTCCAGTGAAACAACTACTTCAAGATGAAAATGATAAACGACACAACATTGAATAAAATTAAAGAAAACTACTCTCACAATCAAGGAACATGTTCATGTAGCACATACCCATCAATTTTTATAAATATATATATATATATATATATACCCACCAATGTAATTTCATGAATGTTGAGATTTTGTTGGTAAAACTCTTTTATATAAACTCACCTTTGTAATAGAGCATATTCACAGAAAAATAAGAAAACCGTGGACGTAGGCCTTGAGAGTTGAGAGCCCGAACCACGTTTAAAATCTTGTTTTGTCTTTGTTAGAGATCCTTCACAATTATTCATAAGGGCTTGCAATTCGAGTGTAGACAGCATTGATGTTAGTCAAAACCTAGCCCAATGTAGGCTTTGTAGATTCATAATAAGGGGTCCTTCTCTATAATGGGCCTTCCAAGGCCGTCCCTAGATGTTATGGGGCCCAAAGCGAAAACTTAAAATAGGGGGGCTTTTTTATGACTAAAAAAAATTAAGTATTTTTTATTATAAATTTCTTTACAATATACAATATTGTATATAAGGATGACCTATTTATAAATAAAACGAGTAAATAAAGTTTCACTCCAAAGCAATATGAGACTTGGATTTTAACATAATATTGACTTTCTAATTTTCTTTATCTTTATTTGAGATTTGGTGCTTTTTTTTTTTTGGGACCTAAAGCAACTGCTTGGTTGGCTTAAAGCGCCAGCCACCCGGGGGCCTTCGATCCCGTTTTCAAGTCCAGTTTGATTGTACTTATTACTCATTGCATATTCGCTATTTCCACTTTGTTATTCCTGGAATTAAGTTACCATTTCTTCTACAAGAATCTATAATGATTTATTTTCCTTCTGCTAATGGAATCTGTTCCCAAATCTTTCAAACAGCTGAAGACTGTTTTCATCTACCAACAACACGAACCAACTATCTATTAACCATGAACATGTGGAATGAGAATGATAAAGAGCTCTCAGCACACCAACACAAAATTTTCATGTCATTATCACTTAAATTAGTATAGATTTAACTAGTACAAAGCAAAATTGCCCTTTACATTCTTCTCATGGAATTGGATGTATAACAACCTTTCCAGTTGCTCGGTTTGTCTCAATGTATGAGAAAGCCTCGACAACCTGGGTGAATGGGAATGGCCCCTTGGGGTCTATTACAGGCTTCACCTTCCCACTCTCTAAATATGGGTTCAGTTTCCTCAAAACAGCTCCATTGGAAGTGACTACAAATCTGAAGCCAGGAGGTGTGACTGCACCGGTTAAGGCTACCACACTGCCCCCTTCTTTCACTACCTTCACTGCCTTATCACACTGCCCTGTCATCACAGAAGAAAAGAATAATATTTTCATCTATCATAACTTATTTGTAATGATCAAAACCTGGAATACATGCAAGTTGTACAAAATCTTACCAATGGCATCATAGACAACATCAAATTTTTCTGGAAAATCTTCAAAGGTTTCCTTAGTGTAATCAATAGCCAAATCAACACCCAAGCTCTTTAACAACTCCAATTTTCCAGTGCTTGCAGTTGCTGCTACTTTTGAGGCACCGAATACATGCTTGGCTAGCTGCATCAACACAGTTACACAGGGGAAAATATAAAGAAAATTGAAAGTAGGATATGCCTTAATATGACATTCAAAAGCCATTAGAACACTGCCTCATTCTATTATTTTAAGATCCAGCACAGCTTTCATTCCTTTCTCAGTCTAATTATTTTCATTAATATGAATGCATGTGATGCTTAATATTACTTGTAGGATATGACTAACAACTGAACAAGACACAGAAATAATACAGGGAAGCCAGAAATCAAAAGCAGAAAAGAATTGTCAAAGTTATGTAAACATGTCCACACAATCTCTAACTCTCTTCTCCTTTTGTTAGAATAATGATTAAATTCACCATTGCCTAACAACTTAAGCTATTGAGAAATGTTAATTTATCATGGTAACAGAGCAGGTGGTCTTAAGTTCAAAAACTTTTGGAACAATCGGTAATTTATCATACACCCTATCAGCAATAAATGTACAACACACATGATAGCATTGATAGACTGAGATTGATCACATCCATGGAAGAATTTGAGACAACTGAAAATGAGAGGGTATAACGTTGTAAAGGTACAAGAGATGACATGATTAGCTCAATCCTGGATTCAACCAGATATGCAGATTGAAGAACTAAAACATATCGAATTAAAAAAGATGATAGATTATGCACAGCCACAGAGATTAGTTAAAGGGCATCCTGCAAATGAACTTTGATATTTAATAAATACTACTAAGTTTTCACTTATCTGTCAAGCATTTGATTTTGTGTTTGCAGCATTGACATAAAGTATGACTAGTTAGAAATTCATGTACCTGAATTACCAGGCTTCCAACTCCACCAGCGCCATTCAAAACAAGAATAGATTTACCAGCAGAAAAGCCAGTTTTTTCTAGACCCTCATAGGCAGTCTCAATTGCAAGTGGTAGCCCAGCAGCCTGAACAAAATCCAGATTCTTTGGCTTCGGAGCCAATAATTTTTCCTCTACGGCTGTGTACTCTGCAAGAGAACCAAACTGCTGAGGTCCATCCAATGCTTTCTCATTTATATCTCCATATACTTCATCCCCTACTTTTAGGTCCTTTACTTGACTGCCCACTTTTACTACCACACCAGCAACATCATAGCCTGGAACAGTCTAGCAGCAAAGAAAGCAAAGAAGAACCCCTTAGTCAATGATCCAAAAGAACGCAACACCACTAATATCATATGTGATAAACATAAGAAAACCTACCAAAAATAAATACTTAAGCTAAATTAATACCTTATTCACAGACTCTTCCTCTTTTTAACCTTTCAATTTGACATTGAACACTTTCAGCTTCCAAAAAGAGCACTATGTTACAAAATTTTCATACTTTGTAGTTTGTACCTATTTAATTTCAATTTTGCTCCAGAATATAAACAAATCATTTCGACAGCATCACTGCAAGACCAAGAGTGATAGCACGATTGTGTAGATCGAATTGGATTGGATTGTATGAGTATGTATTGCGCAGGTGTATGTTGAGTCCCACATTGGACATGTACTAGATTGATATAGGCTATATAAGCGATTATGAGGAGCCTCGATTGTAACTTAACTAGTTCTTTTGGGATGTAGCACTTTTGCGGCAGCATAAATTTCTCAAACGCATCCATTAAACATGTGAAAAGCTCAACAAACATTGCAATCCCAACAAAAATTTCAAGCAAACAAAAGTGACAATTCCACAAATTCACTAACATTACACTTTGATTGCTTAAACAAAAACAAAAAATTCAATCTCAAGTTCTTTAAGTATGACTTCTTGGCTTCAAAACTAACAAACATGTTCTATCAAAAATCTAAATTCCTAGACTTTCTCACATTTTCTCAGCAACCAAACATCCCCAAAAAGAAAACTGAAAGAAAATTACCGGAAGAGGTGAATCAGTGGCCTTGAACTTTCCTTGCCTCCTTTTGAAATCGACAGGGTTAAGTGCTGCCGCAACAACCTTAACCAGAACCTGGTCCTCCTTCACTTCCGGGACAGAAACCTTGGAGTCAAACTTCAAAACATCCACACCCCCATATTCCCCATAAACCCAGGCCTTCATTTCAGAGGGTATGGATGAGACTTTAGAAGCTTCAGCAGAGGCAGGTGCAGCTTGGGAATTAGCAGAGACACATAGACGAAATGGAGAAAGCCCGGTTTCCCTGACTGAAGTAGTGATGATGGGAGTGGTTCTCTTTTTGGTATCTCGGAAAGTGAGAGAAAATGGATTTGATTGTGGTGGTGATAATGGTGGTAGTAGTGAGAGAGAGTGGAAGGTTCTGAGTTGAGAAGGTGTGGATGTGAGCATGGCTTTGGTTTCCAACTGTCACTCTAACGTAAGAGAGAGTCTTTAACGGCTTATCTCTTCTCTATGGGCCTTTGCTACCTTCGATTTTTTTGTGAGTTATATATATATATATATATGGCGCTTCTTTGTTCGTACACTACAGTGCGGACGTTACCACACCCGCAATCAGAGTGCTCCAATATTTGCTTGACATATCAGAGATGAAGTAACGGGCCGGGTTAGACGTATCCACCCAAATATCCACTTTATTATACTATAAAATATTATGATTAATATGTAATTCGAGATTAATTTACATATTCATTCAATAATATTAAGTGTTCTCCCTCCATCCTTTCTTTTTTCCTGATGGGTTCATCGTTTTCCTGATGGGTTCATCTAAGGTAGGGATGATGGTGAGTCAAGCGGCAAGTAATTCCAAATGAGGTGTGTAACAATCTAAGGAAAGCGTTAGTGACATCTGCACTTATATCCTAAAAAGATTAGTCAAGTTATAATTAGGGTTTTTTGCCATTGTTAATAAAGTCCAATTCGACCCAGTATATACTCGATGTGAGACTTAGCACACATACACTTATTAGATTTTGGGACATCATAATCTCCCTCACTTAAATCCCTAACGTTCTCGTTAGGGCCTATATGTCCGAGCCCACACGGGATTATTGGGTAGGCTCTGATACCATTTGTAACAACTCAAGGAAAGCGCTAACTACATCTGCGTTTATATCTCAAAAGGACTAGTCAAGTTATAATTAGGGTTCCTTACAATTGTTAATAAATCCCAGTTCAACCTAGTATATACTTGATGTAGGACTTAATGCGTACACACACACTTATTAGATTTTGGGACACCACAAGATGAATTCTACATATTAATCTTCTTGATTTAAGATATTGATTAAAAAATGGTTAAAATGCACGGTTGCTTCTAATAGGAATGTCAAATTTTAAAATAGAAGATGATGATGTCATTTCGTAAAATATTAAGAGAAGTTACTGTAATTTTTCCATTAAATTTATAATACCTGACATTAACATCACTAAAACAAGCATATATCATACAAAAATGTGATTAAAAAAGAGGCTCTGAAAATCACTTTTCAAATTGTGAATAACAAATTTATATTTTTAGCCTATTTAAACTTTGAAGTTTGAAGGTGGTAAGGGTGTACATGGGCCAATTTGAAGGGTTTTTTTAGTCCAATTCGACCTTGTTGGGTTGAGAAATTCCTAATTCAACCCAACTCAATCCACATGGGTCAAATTAGTAGGTTGGGCTTAAATGTTTTTGTGCCTTATAAAAGTAATGAGTTTTTTTTTTTTTGCTAAACAAAAGTAATGAGTTTTTATCAACTATTTAAGCCATTTTCTTAAGAAATTGTTTTGTTTTTTTGCTAAACATTTTCTTAAGAAATTGTTACAATTAACATAATATGCCTATACTATATTCCAATCAAAACCAATTCTCAAAACATCAATATAAATAAATAAAATTAAATAAGGTTAATAAAATAAGGATTTTGTTAACAAGTGTCCTTAAGACAATGGTTAAAGATTATTAAATGCTTACACTTTATAAGAAATAACAAAATTTTAATATTATAATAATGAATGAAAAGACTAAAATATCTTTAAAAACTATTTTTGTATTATTTTAATATTTAAATTTTACTATTTCCTATAAAGTTGAAGTAATAAATTCTTTTTTAATCATTACTCTAAGACACTCATTAATAAGGTCATAAAATAAACCTATATAGATTGGGATTGGGTTTGGATCAGGTAAAATGACTTGAAAAAGTTACAACCCAACCCAATACACCACCAACTCACAAAAAACCAATGCCAGGTTTCGGGTTAAATTGGATTGGGTTGGGTTAGTGGATTGGAATATTGGATGCACGCCACAAAGGAACACTCTTTTTTGTTTGTTTCCTAGTAGAAATCGAAGAGACACTCTCTCTGTCTCTCATTCTCAACCGAGATAAAAACGACAAAGTCTCATCGTACAAAAACTGGAGACGCACGTGTAAGGTCAAGATTAACCGTCACGTGATTAAGATCAAGGGTCTCTATTCGTAATGCCAAGCCTTTTTCTAGTTTCTACTTTCTTTACCCGACGTTGACGGCTACGTTTCGCATATTTTTTCAGATCTCTCTATTTTTTTCTCTCTCTCTCTCCAACCAATTCACAATTTGTCTCTGCTCTGCAAACTCAATTTCAAGGTGATCCCCTAATCCTAATGTTTTCGATCTTAATGTCCTTTTCTTTCCATAAAGTTTGAATCTTTTCGTTGTTTTCACTTTGAAAATTTCATTAATATGTTTTTTTAGTTGTCGTTTATGGGTTCTAATTAATATAAAGCAATTTTCGTTTTGATTTCGGATATTTAGTTCATGATTTGCTTTCATTTATCTCCGATCTGTTACTTTGACTATCAAAATCGATATTTTTATAGGTAAATTTGGGTTTTTTATAATTTGATTGAGGATTATATATGATGATTGATAATATGCATGAGTTCTAAAAGTTGTACGTTTGAATTTTAGAGAGAAGCTGTGAATTTTGTATATGCAATTGCTATGCAAGTTCTAATCTTTTCTATGATTTGTTTGGTTGATTAGGTATTAGATATTGGTATAATGGTATGTGTTTGATTATTTTAGTTATTATTGTTATGATTTTGGTAGAAATTGAAGGGCCATTGGCCAAGATATTTGTGTTAGACTTAAGGGGATTTGTTTCTTTTTGGCTGAGATGAGGGGAGGTGAAGAAATTTACAAACTAGCCAGATGAGCCATGTATTGGTAATTGGATCAGATGATTGTACTTTCATTCACCCCAATAATTTGAACAATTAAACTTAAATACAGTTTGAAGCAATCAATTTTGGTTACTTGGTAGCTCACTCTGTGTTTGTGCATGCACGCATTTGGATGATATTGCATTGTTTCTGATACAGAAGTCATTGTGATTTGTTGTTTTGGCTCTGTAGGTTTGTCAAAAATGGCAGAATCAAAATCAGTATTGAGGAAACCAGTATTCACAAAGGTTGACCAGCTTCGCCCAGGCACTACTGGGCATACTCTCACCGTGAAGGTTGTCAGTACTAAGATGGTATTGCAGAAGGGTCGTGCTGACGGTCCTCAAGTACGCCAAATGCGAATTGCTGAATGCTTGGTGGGTGATGAGACAGGAATGATTATTTTCACAGCTAGAAATGATCAAGGTACATTACATATCTTTTAATTCCAATCTATGGACTCTTCATGATTTTGATTTATTGTTGCATTTTATTATCACTTTTTCCTCTAATTCTAAGCTATAGCTTTTATATAATATTCATCAAGTATATAATGTTATTTCAGGTGTCTTTGGTTTTGTTTGTAATTTCGAGTGTGTCATAAGATCCTACTGTCATTGATCCATGCTTTTCTGGAGCATAATTGTTTCTTCTTCCAGAAAATTGTAATATTATTCTTCAAAAAAGTGATGACTGGATATGTTTGTTGGTATTATATATCCAAATCACAGATTATTATGGTAAATAACGTGGTTGATAATAGGCTTGTGGCCGGGTGTTCCAATAGATGGCCTGATGCAGTTATTTGATCAATAGAATTGAGTTTCAATTGGTCAAAAGGCTAGAGTATTATTCAAATAATGCTCCTGTCGAAAATTTGTGCTATTGAAGGCTGTATTTATGCAGTCAAAGGGTAGCCCTCTCCTGTAGTGTTTACTTTGATTTTTAAGTTATCCGTTGTGTTAAAATATGAACATTTTCACATGTAGTCTTTTCAGAGTGCATAGAATACTGTGCTAATGATGGAATTCTTGCACAGTCATGCATTTGAGGGCATATGCTCTCTCTTGCAAACCTTTGTTGGAATATTATGATTATGATGATACCAGCTGGGAAAGCCAATTGGGCCTATTCTTTTCTGTTGGATCATTATGTGTGCTGGTCTGAAATTCAGAGCCTTGTTGATTTTGACATCCAATCATTATTCCTGTGCGTTTAAATTGCAATCTGATATCTCTCACCTTACTATATATTTCAGGCTATTGGTTTGGGTCATTATTTCCCTGCAGCATTTTTTTTTGGGGGGTGGGGGAGGTGTTTTTGTCCATAAACCTTGAGATAATGTGATTTTTATTTTTTAGGTGTTAAAGGGTGTTGAAAGGTTCTTACAGCTGATTAGATTTACTGTTTATTATGTACCTTGTGTGGGGCCAGGGCTTTAGATCCCTTGTTCAATATGATGTGACCATTATGGATATCTGGGAAATTGTCAGGAATTCATTGCACTTCTGCAATGTCATGGACTGTGATTTACTTTCAATATAATGTCCAACATTATGACTGTGCAACACTCTTTTAAAAAACCAATGGAGGTTAGAAATAATCGGCATCCTAGTGATGTTTCATTCAAATTTTATACTGGTTATGGAGAAGAATTATGAGCAATTATCAGCTAGGTGGAAGGTAGGACCAGATTTGCTTCTGAAATGATTTTGGGTTGCACATTTCTTGAATATTTTTTTTTCTTTTCATAATTTTTTTTTTCTCTTTTCTTTCTAAATCATTTGTGCCAGGATGCTTAATTAGACAACTTTACTTGCCTGTTAAAACAAAGAATGATGATACCAAGCTATGTTTCATTCTAAAAGTTATGACAATTCACTTATCAAAAAAAAAAAAGTGATGGCAATTAGGGACCGGTTTGTTCCTAGGCGACCCAATATATCCCTTTTTTAAAACTTTTTTCTTTTTTGGTGGCCGAGTAGGCGACCCAATATGTCAGCATCAGTTAAATGCATCTTACAACTTGGAAGTCTAAGATTTAGCGTTATTGAGGTCCAACCATAGATGAGGTGTTTCAGGATTTTTTGTAATGCCTCTGTGATATGTTTGTTGTCTATTCAGCTGTCTTGCTATAGCCATTCCTTTTACTTGTAGTAGATGATGCCACATTCTTTTGGGAAGCGTACATTTAGAGATTAGTTTACACATTACATCTAGTCTAGGGGTCATAAAACTTGTACATTATTATTACTGGTGTCTATTATCAGGTTTAGTTACTTTTTTTTCCCTCCCCCATATATATCATTTATTATACTTATTTATTAATAAGTGAATAATAATGGCAGTTGTAAGACAGAGGCTTGCTCCTGGTACAAGTCTTTTGAATATCTTAAGAAATTGTTAGCGATTTTAAATGGTAGGACTAATGTGTGTGATATATTATTTAAGCAGCTTTTTTTTTTTTTGGCTAAAAATTTTGTACCTTAGTTTATCGGCTGCTTTAATGCCTTTGGCTTTTGATGTTAGGGTTTTGCACTATGATAACTACCATGCTGCACATTTGTGCAGTATCTGAGATTTAACTTATTTTTTGCTGTATACATGATTACCTTTCTGTTCAGTTTCAAATATTTTTCCTTGTATTTGTCTCACAGTTTTACAGGGAGCACTTGTACTCTCAAATTCAATTTATCTAACCTAGTCGAATTTGTTTTACTTGGAGGGATCTGCTAATGACTTTTTTTTTCCTCCATATAATAATGCAGTGTAATTATTAGTAAGAGTTTTGCGTATGCATGAGTGGTCAAATTTTTGGTTAGCTTCTTTGTGTATGATTACTTTCGGGGCAGGCATGACACCTTCATGTTCTTTTGTAACTAAACACTTTGACTACAAGGTGTAGTTTGTTTGAACTTTACTCCTTTAATTGATTCCATTTATTGTGAATGTTGTTTAGTGGACTTGATGAAAGAGGGCAGCACTGTAATCTTGCGCAATGCTAAAATTGACATGTTCAAGGGATCAATGAGGCTAGCTGTGGACAAGTGGGGCCGTGTTGAAGTCACTGAACCTGCTGATTTCACTGTGAAGGAAGATAATAACCTGTCACTGATTGAATATGAACTTGTGAATGTTGTTGAAGAGTGACTTTTCTGGACAGTGTTCAAGTCCTATTACATCCTGACCCAAAAATAAAATGAAATCCAGAAAGAAAATTACTAGTCTTTGGGGCACCCGTTCTCCCAAATGCTCCTTAAAGTTCACTTTTAGGCTGAGGAAATCTGGAAGCTAGTACTACCCAAGTTGTTTCTACCTTTGCAGCAGATTCGCTGGAACCATTGGTTGGACATCCAAGCAGTTGGTGACGGCTGCAGCTTGATAAAGATAAAGCAACTGGCTTTTGTTTGTTTACTATCTATTTGCTTTTGGAGAGTACATGTTCTTTGTCTATTAGATTATATATTTGAGATTGATAATATGAACTCCATGCCTCTATACTCTGTATAACTTAGTATAATTTTGCCTGCATAATGGTTCTATTTCTGTCTTCTTTTGCTGTCAAGTTATATATATCTACATGTGTCCATCTAAAAAACTCACTTTCTTTGATGGATGTAACTAGTATAATAGGAAACAGATGTGTTAAAATTCCCAGGTTTGGTTTGGCAATGGAGAAGATGCTGCTCACATGTTTGTCCTACGGATAGTTTATACCATTAGTTGAGTTTGAAGTAGCTGTCTCCACCCACTGCTGTTGTGGTATGAGTATGACTACATTGTTTGTCTGGAAGAGCTTATTGATATTTTGAGGAAGCATTTTATTTCAAATTTTGAGATTTAAATAAAACTTTATGAATTATTATTTGAAACTTTAAGGTTTAAATGAAACATGTTTAATTCACTTAGCATTTGGTCCAGTGGTGTCCTCTTTTCCCTTTGGTCCTCATCTCCCTATGAGGGTAGGTATGGGTTCGATCTCCATATTTATAAATTAGAATTAAATTACAATAGGATTTTCCCAAAAAATAAAAAATAATAAAATAATAAAACTAATGTATTAAAAACTTGATGGTTTAATTGAAAAACACCCAAAACTCAGAAGGTATAAACTTTAAGGATAAAGTTTGGTTATAAACTGGTTTGTAGCTAGTTTGTAGCTGTTTGTTACAACCCACTACGTGGTAGCTTATAAGATTATCTACATGTATTATTTAAAGAAATCACATGATTCATTAAATAGGTCATGTGATTAAAATACATATGGATGATCTCATTAGTTATCATATAATGGGTTTTAATAAGTTGATTACAAACCAGTTTGTAGTCAAATTCTATTCAAACTTTAAGCTAGTAATTGTCTCCTCTAGAAAAAACTAGTAATTGTCTTTGGATCCTTGCGTTGTCACAATAACGATTTATGGCAAAGACTCCAGACAGGAGAAACAATTATTAGTTTGTGGGGCTGGGTTTGGTGAGAATGAGGTTCTATCTGTGAATTATACCACCCTGGGGCCTCAAGGGGTTGGTAGGCTACTTTGTTTCTAATGCCATAGGAGACAGTATCTTAGTAGTAATGGTGAATGCTATCATCAAAACAGTAAAGTTTGAAATGGACCAGCCACCTATTGTTGCACTATTCCGATGACCAAAACTATCATGTAAAAAGTTTGTCTTTTATGCTAGTGATTGGATCAAGGATTTAAGGTGTTTTCACAACTATTAAATTCCAAGTTCACTTTCATATTGAAAGATGTTATTAATAATAACATCTTTTAACTTATTATACAAATTCTATCAGCACCATTTCATACAACCCATTATTACTTTTTAACTATCACAACCACAACCAGTCTTCATTTCATTTCCATCACCTTTACCATCGTCTATTGCTGGTGATACCACCACTATCTTCTTCTTCTTATATGTAATCAAATGTCGTGCATTCTTCTTCTTCTTCTTCTTCTTATATGTTCTACTGTCAACAAGTCCATCAATCAATCATTGGAAAAAGATCTCTATCCTTGGATACTAAGCTTTATCCAATGGGAGGCGTTACATTAATGGAACTAGGGGATGGTCAAAAAGACAAAAACTGCATGCTATTATTACCACAACCACTACTTACTACCACAATTATTACCCATTGTTACTTTCACTAATGCCATGCATTGTTCTTGCCACTATCATTATTGTCGTGCTTGTAAATATCATAATACTCTAATTTCTTAAATTTTAAATATACTCGATAAAAAAATTTAAATTGATGAGATTGAAATTTCCATCGGTTTAAATCCTATCATTTATAAAATTTTAAACATTCCTCAAATTCATTATCCAAATATGACCTTAGTTCATTGGATGTTGTTCACTGTATGCTTGACTTTTATTTGTTTTTAACAACCATAATAAATGGCTCGTTTTTAAAGAAAGTAATGTGTTTGGTCTCTCCTTTAGAACTATTTTGTGTTGTTACAAATGCTTCCTACTTAGAATTATGCTCATTCATACAAACACAACATGATTATCCTTATTGAAAAAATAGTTAGGAATGAATGATAAATTACCTCCGACAATTCTAACCCTTTGCATGACGTCGGAGCTTATATTACGTCAGGTGCTTGAAATGCTGAAGAAAAAGTCAGTTGATTCCTCTAATTATTTCAAGAAGCAGCTTAATACAATAATGATTATGACATTCAGCAATGCACCATTCCCAAAAAGTTGATATTAGGCACGGTAATACAATAATCTTCTGAAGGATAATTGATAATATAGTGAGAGAATGTAGGGCCATGCATCTAGAAATAGGTGTATCACATGGTGAACCTGTGATTAACTTAATATATACTTTTTGGGGCTGTTGAAATGACAGATTTGAGGTTCTCGATCCTAAGCAGAAAAAACAATCATACATCCATTGCACTCCAAAAGCAAAAATCGTAAGCAGAAAAAACAATTGCTTATCCTTCTTCAGTCAGTGGTATGGTTGTGTGCACACAGAATCACAGATAAGTGGAATATGTAGCACAATTGGTTGTGGGAATAATAGGCCCTACTATGAACTAGCACCTTCTTTGTCTTTGTGTAAGTGGGACTCTGGGCTCTGGCTCCATACAGTATCATGCCCATCAACTGAAAGGACCACTCGCATAGTCACATGGTTGATAAAAGATAAGAGAATAAGATCTATAATTTAATGCACCTTGCAAAATAGATAAGACGAAAAATATGATCAAATGGCGTTACGATATAAAGACGTCATGCTTGTATAAATTGAATTGGTGACTGAAGGTAGTGAGGAGTTTGAATTTGATACAAACACCTTAATAATTACACCCGTATGATATTTGAGCATGCCATGTTTGCTTGATGGATATCAAAATAAAAGAGTATGGGAAAGGCGCATTGTTAATCTAATGATATAATACTTGACATCAACGATGCTTTCAGGGCTTGTCCTTTGTTGTCTGCTCCTCCAATATATTCTTTGTAAAGTTTCTTTTTATCCTTCTGTAATTGTCATAAGTTCATCATTCATGATTAGGACTTTCGAGTACTCCTTGGATAAATTGTAATGGTTAATAGATTAATGGTTAGGTCACACTGATTAGAAGATTGATTATGTACTTGATATAATGTAAAAGATTGATTGAGATTGACTAAGATAATGTACTTGGAATGTTGATATAATATACAACAGTATGCAGAGGATTTGAATTCTGATTTTCCTCTGAAAAATATTAAAAAACAGACAATGCTAGTGTGTTACAAAACTCTTAGCTAACAATTTTCTCTTATGTACTTTTAATTATGGTACTAGCCATTACATTATATCTTGAGTTCGGTTCTATGAAATATCAATTACATTTCCATGCTACGAAACCCCCCAACAGCAAAACGAAAAGAAAAGAAGAAAAGAAAATTGTTAATGCTTTGGTTGGTGTCGGTGGTGATTCCACATGTTAAAAAAGTTACCTAGACTGACATTATCGTGCTGTAGGCCTTTGTGTGTCATCATGGTATAAGGACATCGTCATCATATATGTTTCTAATGTTATATACTGATAGCTTAAGTTTGTCACCTATACTTATCAAAGAGCTGAAAAATTGTTAACTTCAAAAGGTTCATCATTTTTCTGAGAGTATTTAAGAAACTTTAATTTTTGATGCTGAAACATTTCTGATATGAAATGAAATGATCAATATATTACATTGTCTCTTACCTACCATTGCTTGATACTTAATTTGAAATGTTAAATTAAATGATTAGTGGAAATAAATTAGCCTTTTGAATTTGATACCTCCAGGTCCACATCTATCAAATTCCATCTGCAGCTTCTTTTGGAAGGTTCCTTTGTGGTAACACATACAAAAAGTGAACTCTCTTTTTTTTAGGTGAATTCAAAAAGTGAACTCTCAACTGCATATTGTTTTGTTTTTCTATTTAGGCAATTTGATTTGACATCATGCTGACTATTTTACACCTATATCCTGATGAAACTCCAGAGTGATTCATTTCTGTCTACTTTTATTTGTGCAACAAAATGAGCTGTAGTGTGTGGGATTGATCAATGTGCTTGAAGGAATATAAATGAGTGGGAGTGAGGTTCAAGCATTTTGTACAAAAGTAACAAAACCAACTTTACTTCATTTTCACACATCCATAGAACATGATGGAAATTGATCCCCGTCAAGTAGTAAGACAAATATGGCATATCTTAAAAGACAAGTGTAGAGGCAATTGCAATGGGAATCTTGGGTACGTTTGCTCAGTCCAATTGCTAATTAATTGCCAGTACTATGGATTAGTCAAACAAATTCTGAACTTGCATTTAACTAACCTTGATGCATGGAAAGAGCACTGAAGTCTGAATTGGCAATCTTTTTGAATGGCACTTGATCGAGTAGTCATGTCTATAAAATTTGAATATATATGTGCGTTTAGATTGATCTATTTACTGAAAATTGATAAAAATACAGTTGTATCTATAAAAAATTGAGGTCATAAACTAAATAAGTCGTAGAAAAAAGCTAAGCCAAGTGCACATTAAATATGCAGGATGTGACATATGCAGTACAACATATATCACTATTTACCACTCTGAGAGTTTGGCTAGAATCTGTTTTTCATATTTCCTCTTGCTTTTTAGATTTTAACTTTCTTTGTTTTCCCTTGAGAGTTTATCAATTTGTTTATTGATTTTTCAAATTTGAAAAGATAAGGATGATTTTGATTATGCATTATATAATATACCCTTCAAGCAGAAATTTAGAGCAGAAAAGGTAGGCTAATCTCTCTCTCAGTCACTCTGAATGTGTTTTCTTAAACAAAAGAGTCAAAGACAACACCTTACTGAGATACTCTGCTACAAAAAAAAAAACTACAAAATAATATCTAATATTGGCATTGTTCTTGTAGTAGGTAGAATCTTTTTTAAATATTGACCATAAGCCTAACTCCAAATTTTGTATTGAGTTGTGATCTTTGCCTAGATTAATAGCTACACATGTGAGAGCACATGAGTTTATGACTTATGAAGCTAATAGAAACTTTGAGATCCACAGTAGAAAAAGAAAACAATTGATCTTTTTGTGCATCATAGTCATACAAGACCTTCTATTATTGATAAACTTTCTCATCTAAGTAACGTTATCAACCTAAGCAGCCATGTAAGTGTGTAACTCCCTCTGCACGTTCTTACTACCAAACACAATGACAAATATCTTCATTTGTTTATTATTATCATCAATTGTACAAAGACTAGAAGCTAGTATGTGTTGGACCTTTATATGATTACATGAAATGATTGTACAAATTGAAAGGGGCATAGATGTATCAGATGCGTGAGTGTGTGGATATGTCGGCATCAGCATGTCATGTGTGTTCTACTTTTAATTATCTCATGTATCCGTTATATGTAATATCTTTCTCAAAATTGGGTTCCATATGTTGTGAGAAAAATAATGTATATACCAGATGCATAAGATACTTTCTCGTGTTCCACATAGAACCAATACTGCATGTGAATTCAAAGGTGCAATAGCTATGTTTTGTTCAATGAATGATTCCAGTATTACTTTTTTTTTTTTTTTTTCTTGATAATTAAGTCTCAAAACCAGAAGGATTGAACCCAAAAACTCACTCAACAGCCCATATTTATGAGAGGTGGAAATGTCATTAATCCCAAAGGTCTTCATTGGCTAACTGTTGCATAAAAATACAAAATTAGTGACAGGATTTAAATTAAAACATGAATATCAGCTAATAAGTCCAGTGGTCTATGAAGGATGGACAGTTGTTTTGACTTTTGTGGGTTTGGACTTTGGCACTATGGCACGGCATGAAGCACAAGGTATGGTTTTGTCCCTTTTTTCCACACATGGTCTGTATACATAACATTTGGTGCAGTGCTAAAACAAAGAAGGCAAGCTTGACCAATCAGAAAGCATTCATAATATGATTCTGTATGAATCTCTTCCTAATTAAAGTAATAGGCAATGTGAACGCAAGAATCAGATTCCCTATTTTATAATGGGGCTCATTTCTTTTTCTATTGGGGTTAGCATTTTTTAATTTTTTTTTTGCTTAATGAGTTAGTACACACAGACAGAGAATGGAGGCATCCAAGAAATTGACATAAATTAATGGAGGCATGTGGGCTTTTGATAACCTGACCAAAAGTAGCTATAAGGTACCAAAACCATTCTATAAGTGTATGTGTTTGATGTTTTTGCAACTTTGCATAAATACATATACGTAGAAGAACGCGGCTTAGAAGATCTTTGAAAATAAAGGATCAAAGAGAATCATATATAGAAAACGCTGGAAGCAGTAGTGCAGAAATGCCAGTCTGAAAGATGTTGCCCCCACACAAGCTATCATGGAAAATTCCTTAGTTGGGCTATCTTTTATGTATATACTTTATACTTTATCTGAGAAAATGTTCTCTGCATCTCTCACACCACACATAAGCACACATCAATTTGAAATAGATAAATTTCAGACATTTTTAGAAAGGTGATAATGTATATGGTGAGGTTTTGTTTGCACACTAGATAAGATAGATAAAGTTTTTTTTTTTTAATTTCTTTTTTTCAGTGGTTCATTCTTTTCTTCTATATGGGAAATAATTTGGAATAAAACATTTAGTGAAACAATATAATTTTAGGTGGATAATGGGATATAGTTGGGGAAATAATTGGTTAAACTAAAACAAAATGTGGAATGTTAAAATAGATTTGCCACCACAATACCACATTGACTAATTTGTTACTTCTTAGGTAATCCAATTCATTCATGCATTGGAGAACAGCAGGGCAATCTTCTCTTCGTGATCAATTTAATCGGGAGAAAGAGTGAAAGAGACAAATGTAAAATAGTCAGGTTGAAATATAAATTGTACCTTGGACAGTGTTTATTTGTTTAAAGTCATTTTTTGTCTAACATCTTAAGCAAATAAGTTAGGACTCCACAATCCATTTTTCTATTTTGTTTCATCGAGCAACCACGTCTTTACGGTTTTAGGACTCCACATTCCACATGATCTTACAAAAGTAATTATATAGAAGAAGGTTAATTACTCTTTAACCTTTTTCCCTTTTAGTGGCTTATAAGAAAATGCACTTTAACCACCTTGCTGATAAGTTCAACGACAAGTATTAATAAAGTGAATATCATATCTATTAATAAAGTGAAAATGTGATGTATCCTTTAAAATAAATTAAGTACAGACAATATATTTAAACTTTAAAGTCCTATGACTCAGTAACACACTAACACTACTCATTCCCCTAGAGAATAACTTCCGTTTGAATCCTCCTCAACTTTGTTACAAAACAAAAAAAGTGTCTATATTTCTCTTTTCATATGTATATAGATTTTTTTTTTTTAATAAAAAGATGAATTTTCATATGTATGATTAAGACAAATTAAACGTTTTTAACTTGTCCTTAAAATCAAAGATAGGGGGTGGGCCGGGGGTTGTTTGAATTCAGATTTTGGATAGCATACCCAAATCAAGTTCAATCTTTGAAAAATGTTAACTAAGAAAATACTCCCTTAAATAAAAATCAACGAAAATAAGAAGACTTTTGTTAAAGTGTGTTTAAGAATATAAATTAAGGTGTATTTAATATTCTATTAAACATGTTTTTATATAAGTTATTGGTATGCGTGCAAACCAATAAGTTACTATTTTTTTTTTTGACAATTGCAAGCTTTTTTTTTTTTTTTTGCTTTTTTTTTTTTTTACCCCACTTTGGGGGATCGAACCTGGACGTCTCCCTTGGGAGACGCCAGAAATTACCACCAGGCCAGAAGGCCTGGCTTACCAATAAGTTACTATTAATAAGTATATTTAAGAAGAAGAAAATAAAAAATGTTACAATAAACAATTTTGCATTACAATTCATAATAATTAATAAACCTAAAATCATCGATTAAAGTGATTATTATCATTATTTTTTTCAAAAAATGTTACGAATTTGTCCGAATGAAAAGAAAACCTAGTTTGAATTTGGCGTACTGACTGTCAAACTATAAAGTATAAACTGAAAGCAAAAGGCAGATGGTGTAGGCCTTGGCGCCTACACCAACATTTATTGGCCAGCTTAAATTTACCTACTTAATGTGTTTACATGTGCAGCAAAATTGCAGGGCATTGATGGCCTGAAAAGAAGGGATGTGGGGTTTTTACTTTTTAGTATCATCAGAACCGTACAAACCTTTGAGAATATATATATATATATATATATATATATATATTTGAAAAAATAAAAAACAAACTATAAAACAAAAGAGAAGTGAGATTCGGTTCAGTTTAAGAAGTCCATTCATGGAGTTTGGAATTGCCAATTCTGTACCCAACCAAACAATGTGTACCAAAAAACAAATAGGCGTTGCATTGACAATAAAATGGGATCATTCATTGATGCATCATGCAAGGGTTGCAACCAACTAGTGCTTCCATAGCCTAGGGTTTGGCATGTCTATTACTTATCCATCAAAAAAGAAATAAATGACATTAAAAGGCAATGTTGCATGTGATAATTAGTCATAGTATCCTATTCCTAGGGTTTAATATATGTGAGTAAGTTGTATGCTAATTAAATTGTAGTCTCGATATTCAGAGGTACAAGTTAGGTGAACCAAAAATTACCTATGTGGGTCTCTTAGCCAACAAAGAGCATTCCATATGAATGCTGTGTTAGGTTGCATTCATGATGAAAGGAGTGGCTTGGGTCCAGTGCACAGAGCACTGGACCCGTTGAGATGCTGTCACGTGTCCAGTTTTGTACAATTTTTAGACACGTGGCAACATCTCAACGGGTTCAATGCTCTTGTACACTGGACTTAAACCTTTTCCCATGATGAATTACACTTTTGCAAAACGAAAAGCAAAATTTCTACACAAAGAAGAGTCTTGTTTTTGGTGTGCATGTTGAAGTTTAAACGTTATAAGATGGAAAACTTTCTCGACCTACTTCGTGGTCATGGCCTGTTGATGATATCCACATAACAATCAATCAAACTAAACTAAACTCATTGATGTGTCAAGAAAATAAAAGGCACACATTTATCATTGATGAGAATGTCCTGCAAGCTAACTAATTAATTTTGATGGAGATTTGATTTTTGGATTTCAATCCATCAAAGCATTTGACGGATCCGGAAGAAGCCATACCTATCACATTGATGCAATTGTATCAATAACACATATCACGTTGAGGGATAAGGGATTGCTTTGGTACTTATTTAGTTTTTTATTTTCCCTGACAAGTTTTGAATTTGAATATGTGACATTCAATTGTATAATAAATTAATAATCGTAACTTAATGTCTGACTTATGTTTTCTTCAAATTACTCCATTAGAACCTAACCGAAGGAAAATTATAGTTTAGGGGACTTAATTTGTAGTTCATTCCAGGACAGTCTCTTTTGGATGGGAGTAGCTTACCTCCAGTGCTCCAGTGCACTGGAGGGAGCCAGGACGCGACACGTGTCCATTTTAGGACACATGTCAGCCTGTAGCTCCCTCCAGTGAGCACTGGAGGGAATCTATTCCCCTTTTGGACCATCCTATTGATTTTATACTTTAGCGAAAGGTAGCAAACCCGTTTTAGAGGAAATAGAATCACACAAAAATAATGAGTTATATTTCTTACGTGGAAGTCATAAGTTATCTAATTTGTCATGGTCTAAAATCAACAAAAAAATATTGGTAAAACAAGTGCATTAATTTGGACTAAGGATGCTTTTGGGCATAATCAGGGAACAACAAATCATGTGAATATAACTCACTTAACGTGGTCTTATCCCAAACCACCCAAACTAATCGTTGAATAGCGGGGCCAATGTCATCATGTCGATTCTCATTTGTCCTAAATCATAGGTATAAAAGTTTGTGAACTAATTCTGTGTCTTTTTGGCCATTTGCACTCATGTCCTGGCACGTGTTCTGCACTTTCTTTCAATGACTATTGAGCATTTGGAAATCACCAATGACTTGCATTTTTGCAATAAATTCACTGCAACTATGGAATTACATCTTCGATCCTAATGAGTTCTTATGCCTTTTATGTTGATTAATGCATATCAGTAAGTTTGATCTACTTCTAGTTTCATTTACAATGTCTAACTTCATAAATCAACAACTTAAAATAATAGAATCCTACACAAGAAAAGAAAAGAAAAGAAAAAAAAAACATATGAACAACTTATGCTTAGTATATAATAGTCTTGAATGGTCAATTGATTTGGAATTCTACTGTTTTAATATCACTGCATAGGTAGATGATGTTCTATGATACTATTTAGAAAATCATCACTCTTTTACTAAATAGTATTAAATAAATAAAATCTATTAAACATAATCAATGTTCATCTAAATCATGATATAATGTATTTCAACACTTGACATCCATTAATTACTATGTATTAAGTTAAGATTTGACTTATATCTAACGCTCCAGTTTACTGAATATAACACATATTCCAAATAAATCACGCTTTATAATTATATATGATCTAATGTACTTAAACACTGGATCAAAAGCTTTGAGTGATAATACATTTGTAGTTCCAAAAACAACTTCACATCCCTGCTACAATTTCAAACTATGCAAAATTCACGAGCCTTGTCTACGTCCTTTGTCATGGAGCTTATGTTTAATCACTCTAATAATGCATGTTGGAAAGGGGTATCACGAAAAGGTTCTAAATTAGAAAACAAAAACTTTAGCGGCTAAAGCGCGTGGAAAACTATTTTAAAAGTGACATATAGCCAATAAGAAAGAGCCGCGTGTGATAAACGCGGCTTCAAGTGTATCCCTTGCCCATCCGTGTACAAATAAAGTGAGTGAAAACCTTTGGACTCATCGTTGTGCCTCAACAACAACCTCTCTATCCATTTTCCCAAACCCCCTTTGCACCAAAAGAGTCAGAGCTCACTTTGCAGCCATGGATTCCAATCACTCCACCTAGTAATCTAGGACTGCTGACATCATACCACCAATTTGAGATTTATAATCTAATAAATGATATGGTAATTGCTGATTCTATTTTTAATGGGATCCACAGATATCAGAGTGGGATTTTAAAGCATTAATTAATTGCAACCATTCCTTAATTGTAAACTTTTATTGCTGGAGTCAAATTTATCAGTTAGACCTAGAAAATATATTCTCACATTAAAGATAAATGTTTTGTTACTTTCTGATGTTTCCATGTTGTGCATGAGTTGTAAAGTTTCTCTCATCACCAACCATATTTTTTCATTTATGTGATATTGATGTGTTGCTACACCAAGCGCGTGTTTTCAAGAACATAAATTTCATTCTATTGCAATTTGGTACTAATAGATATATAGAATTATAAGTTAAAGTTACTTATATATATTTAAAAAAAGGTCTAAGAAAAAGTTATTGCTCTAGATGATCTCATATCCCAACATCTAGTAGTTGACCTCCAGCCATGTTTACCGTAGGGAATGTAATTGACACTTAAGAGAGAGTTCACACTTCACCGCCCTCTTTTGGTTTCCTTTTCGTGCACTCCCATATTTGAAAAGAAGATTAGATTAGAGGAATGATGATGAAATATACTAATCTTAAGCATTCTCCATCCACCCTCATCCAGAAAAAAAAAACCTAATTTAACCAAAGAAATTTAAACTGATTTTCTTATACATTACTTGTGCTGCTTCTCTTAACTTAACATTATTGTCTTATTTATTATTCACTAATTTTTATCTCTTTGTTACCTATAATAGTAACTCCTCCTACCTTGTTTTCCCCTTTTGTTATGTACTCTTTTGCTTTTAATTTTTTCTGAGCAAGTACCCTTTTGTTTATTCTCTTATATATGTTGTTAAATACTAAAGCCTAATCAACTTTATAATTTGTCTCTCTTTGCAAGTAAATCCAATGAGCTTCAAACCTCATTAATCACAAGGGCATTTCTAAACTCAAAGACCCTAAACCCCCTCTCTCAAATCTCACTACGCTCTCTCTCTCTCTTCACACTTATATAAATTTCAGCCTACTATAACCCAACAAACCCACCAACATTCTCACACTCCCCCTAAAAAAAAGAAAAAGAAAAAAAATGCACAAAAAACTGAGCCCCGTGACTTCTTTCCTCCTCTTTATCTTTTTCTCATCTCTCAATGTAAGCACTCTCGCTCTTGCATCCACTTTGTGTTTTCTGATGTCCACATTCTTAATGTTTTTGATTTCTGTCAATGCAGGTTGGATTGGGTTTCGGTTCGGCCGGTGAAAATCCATTCACACCGAAATCTTATCTGATTCGGTATTGGAACAAAGAGATCCGAAATGACGAGGCCAAGCCTGATTTTCTGTTATCCAAGGCTTCCCCATTGAGCGCCGTGGATTCAGCGAGTTTCACCAAACTCATCGCTCAGAACGCTCTATCAACTCACCTCCCAGCGTTCTGTGCCTCCGCGAACCTTCTCTGTTTCCCCGATTTATCGCCGAGTCTCGAGAAGCACGACAAGGACTCCAACTTTGCCGGATACGTGGACCGAAATTTCACCAACTACGGTACGGATCGGCTCGGCGGTGCAGACGCGTTCAAGAGCTACTCCAGCGACCAGAACCTTCCGGTGGACTCGTTTCGCCGATACAGCCGAGACTCCTCGGGTCACAAGGACGATTTCGTCAATTATGCATCGGATGGTAACGTCGTGGACGAGAGGTTCAATTCCTACGCTGCCAGTGCCACCGGTGGCTCCGGCGAGTTCACCAAGTACGCCGACTCCGTCAATGTCCCTCACCTCAAATTCACATCCTACTCCGACGAAGCCAACGGCCGGTCCCACTCGTTCTCTACCTACAGTGAGAACGCGAACGCCGGTGACCAAGGATTCGGAAGCTACGGCAAAAACGCCAATGGAGCCCCGAACGAGTTCAAAAACTACGGCACGAGCGCAAACGTGGTCGGGTCGGGTTTCACGGGTTACGGTCAAGTAGGCAATGCCGTTAACGACACGTTCACCAATTACGGCAACGACGGCAACAATCCACAGAACAATTTCAGAAGCTACAGTGACGGAGGTAACAGCGCCGTTGATAACTTCAAGAATTACAGAGAGAAAGCCAATGTGGGTGACGATTCCTTCCAGAGCTACGCCAAGGGCTCAAACGCCGCCAAGGTCAATTTCTTAAATTACGGAAAATCCTTCAACGAAGGCACAGACAAGTTCAGTGGGTACGGTCAAGGCTCTAGGAGCCAGGCCGTTGATTTCAAGATCTACGGTGTCAACAACACTTTCAAAGATTACGCCAAAAAGGGCGTCACATTTGCTAAATACACCAATGTGAGCAAGGGTGAGGAAGCTGATTCTTTAGCGGCGCTCAGTGGCAGTTTGGTAAAAAAGTGGGTTGAGCCGGGTAAATTCTTTCGTGAATCGATGATAAAGAAAGGAAATGTGATGCCTATGCCGGACATTAGAGATAAAATGCCCAAAAGGTCGTTTTTGCCCCGTTTGATTTCATCGAAATTGCCTTTTTCGACCTCGAAGATCTCAGAGATGAAGCAGATTTTCCATGCGGATGATAATTCCACTATGGAGTCTATGATAGTGGACTCGTTGAGTGACTGCGAGAGGGCTCCGAGCCCAGGCGAGACGAAGCGGTGCGTGAGCTCAGCCGAGGACATGATTGACTTTGCAATCTCTATCTTGGGTCGAAACGTCGCCGTTCGAACAACTCAGAATGTAAGTGGGTCAAAGCAGAAGATTATGATTGGATCAGTCAAAGGAATCAACGGTGGTAAAGTCACTCAATCAGTCTCATGTCATCAGAGCTTGTTCCCGTATCTACTCTATTACTGCCATTCCGTCCCAAAGGTTCGAGTCTACGAAGCGGATATACTGGATCCGAGTTCAAAGGCCAAGATTAATCACGGTGTTGCCATCTGTCACTTGGACACGTCATCTTGGAGCAAGACTCATGGAGCTTTCTTGGCTTTAGGGTCGAGTCCGGGTCGGATTGAGGTTTGCCACTGGATTTTCGAGAATGATCTGACCTGGACAATTGCTGACTAGTCATTAAACGCCAAGTGGGCACTGTTGGGGGGTTCGAACCGGTGGGTAAGAAAGCTTAACTACCGGCTTAGACCGCAAGTTGATTTATTATTTAAGCCAATATCTGTTAAGGATTAAGGAATTTTAGCTTTGATAGAAAAGTAAGTTATGGGTTTAATCTTTCTTTTTCTTTTTCCTTTTCTTTTTTTATGACTCTGGGTGTTCAGGTCAACTTGCATGCACCTCGGCTAATCCCAGTAAATTATGAACTTACTTTACATCTGAAAGATGCTTATTACTATGTAATTTGAGTATTGATAAATGTATTCAAGGCTACCCAAATAATTGGATGGCAAATGAAAAAAATATATTGTTTCTTGACTTTTTTTTTTTTTTTTTTCTTTCTTTTCCATGATCATGTGTTTGAATGAGTTAAACTAAAAAAAATATTGTTTCTGGATTCGGGGTAAGAAAAGGTAATTTTGACAAAATGATACGTGAATGGTTAGTAGTCTAGTGATGTCCTCCTCTTCTTACTTGATTACTATCCCTCTTTGAAATTGTAAGTTTCGAGCCCTCACAAAACTGTTACTGAACACCACTAAAATACCAGTTTTTGTTTAAACAATAAATTGTAGGAAAAAAATAAAATAAAAATTTAGAAAATGATGATAAAAACAAGTTGGGATATTTATCTGTTTGAATGCAACATTGCTAAAAGTTTATTTACGTACTGGTCGAATATTTGATTAAAGTATAATTATATTTTTAAAATTCAAGTTTAAAAAAGTTGTATATAAACAAAAAAAATTAAAATATAAACTGTACTTGTTGTGAAATTACTAATTACATGCGATAATGTTTAACTTGGGAAAAAAGAAAAAAAAAGAAGAGGGTCAGATTCTGAAAACCAAATAAAAAAACTTGCAAAAGATTGAGCTTCTACAAGTAAACAAAACCATGTGACTAAGTAAGGATGAGGTGGTCCAGTGACCATACGAAATATGGTTTTGTATTGTGCGGGAATGGCTATGAGACAGCTGTTGTTGGGGCAATGGGTATTTTTGTTTAATGGGTGATAATATTCTTATTGCTCGTCAAAATTTATTTACTTTTCCTATTCCCAAATTGTAACACAAAATTCCATAATTAAGATTGCTTGTCTTCTCACACCTTTCCGTTATTAGTTAGAGAGACACAACTAGAAGTCTAGAATAAGTGAATAACTATTAGTATCATATTTTTATATATTTTTTTTTATGATAAAGTATCATATTTTTATATTCGGTGATTAAATTTAGGGATATTTGATGTAAGAAGTTATTATTATTATTATTATTATTTTAAAGCAGCATCAAGGTAGGTTTTAGTCTAGAGAATGGAGCTGTTAAAGAAACAAGAAGAAAAATGCTACACCATCAAAATGGCCCTACTCATATGATGAAGACGAAGTTTTAGGTTGGCCCATGGTTTTGGGATTTGGGACTCGTTAGTGGCTTCGATACACTTGAATAATAATTTTTTCTCTAACAATCCGCGTACCGACAAAGTCATTTTCACATTTATTTTAACAACTCATTAAAGTGGTAAACCATCATTACAACAGGATTTTTTTGAATATTCCAACTAATCACAACATTCTATTTAGCAAGTTTTGAAAATGGTTGTATCATAGAATTTTTTTTTTTTTTTCAAAACCTTTAGCCTGCTTAGCTAAGTGCAACTAATGTGGACTGTAAGTGTAAGCTACGACTCTGTATAAAGGAGCATTGAAAGTGCAATGCAAGGGAAAATGATTACCTACTTGGCAAGGCACACCCAGCTTTCCTTTTTTTCTTGGATGAGGGAGCCCCTTGTTTTTCTTCAGTCCCCACTATACTATTTGGGGCAGGGTTAATGTTTTAATATTATTTTCTGATGGTTCTCTCATTAATTTAGGTAGAGGTCAATTCAGATTTTGTCTTATTTTTTGGTAGATTTTTTTTTATAACCAAATAATATTTTTTGGTAGATTAATACAGTGATGTCTGTTTTCAGACGAAGTATT
This sequence comes from Fagus sylvatica, assembly GCA_907173295.1. Taxonomy (NCBI): domain Eukaryota; kingdom Viridiplantae; phylum Streptophyta; class Magnoliopsida; order Fagales; family Fagaceae; genus Fagus; species Fagus sylvatica. Next base: position 23,828,165 of record OU015772.1, read on the forward strand.
ATATTTTTTATGTTAATAATGTTATGATAAAGAAATTTGCAGAGCCAGTAGTGAGTAGTTGTAATGATCATCGTCATTAAATATATAATGTAAGAATAATGGTATCTAAAAGTAAGCTCCATCAATCATCACTTTTGACCCGCTAGGAAATTGGTTTCCAGCACTGGTCTAGTCCGATGTGGAAATGCACCAATGAAAGTGAAAGGGAACGACTATTTGGGTTCAATAAATCTAGCTACATATAATATATATATAAAAGATATTTATTTTGTGATGGTTGATGTGATTTATTTTTGTTGAACAAATGGTAAATTAATGTGAAAGTGAGATGCTATTCTAAATCATAACTCATCACTTTAATAAATCATACAAAATTTTGTGTTTATCTTATTACTTATTTGTCTTAAAAGTTCAATTTAAATTGAGTTAAAAGGAAGGATACGCTAGCTATTAGGAAAGAGAGGGAGAGGGGCAGTAAAAAGTAAAAAGATTCATACGCACTTTATAAGTGAATCATGTCTACTCCTTTCAAGCGACACAAACATATAATCATAAGGATTTAGCTTGGATCCAGTACACCGGAACATTGGACCCAAGCTTTACCCTAACGATATTGTGCAGTGTAAAACAATCTTATCTTAAAAAAGATAATCATGGTAAAGTATCATAGACCTTGATTTGAACACTTCATGTCATAAAAATATAACCTTTTTCTTATAATTTGTTAATATCCAATGTTATGGGAGATTTAGAAAACGTCGTGACACCTTGATATTTAAAATTTAAAGTCACAACAGAAATTTGAAATATTCGTTTTATAAAGTAGTCTATAGTTTAGAAAGTGTAAGGACTGTTATCCACTCATTGCGAGTGGGAAATACCCTTTCCACCAAAAGACCAACCTCCAACTATTATGGTACACTCCGCTGCCTCGCTTGATGCTGAGGGTCACATTACTAAGGTAGTGGTGAAAAAGATGGAAGTTATGGGTCCAACTCATATAATTAGGTTTCTCATAAAAAAAAGAAAAAAAGACTCATATGATTAGGTTGATATTTTTATTTGTTTTTTGATAGAACATAGTTAGGTTGTTATGGTTTGCCTTCTATGACTTAGTCACAGATTTTGCACTTCATTATTGAACTTATAAGTTATAATGCCTCTTAGTTATGCTTGTTTGTAATCTGAAAACAATAAGAACCTCAATTGTTACAACTTATTAATGCTTCACTTATTACAAAACTTTAGTGTTAATTATAGTGGGAACTAGTTCCACCTAGGGCTGCTTTTTGTGCATGTATTGCTCAAATGAATTTCTCTTTAAACAAGAGCACCCTAATAGGAAAGCATTTGTCAAACTACAAGGGATCAAGTCCTCAGCAATAAATGTAGATCTGATCAACCGTCTATGGTAAAGAACTTATGATAATTAATGAACCGTATTTCTTGATGGTTGGCTGGTGAAAAATTAAAGAGACTTGATCTTCTTGACCAATAAGTTTGAGTGGTCACCCTTTTTGTTTTCTGTCTCATCTAGAACCCATATATATGGCCACATAAATATACCTCTATACCTACATAAACATATATGTATTACTTCTATGGGTACCTTTTTAAGGTATATTTTTTCTCCTTTCATATGAATAATAGGTCCTATCATGAATTTAATTAGTGGAATCCATTATTATGTGAGAGTAGAGAGTATTACTCACAGAATACCGAATTGTATTACTATGTGAGAGTAGAGAGTATTACTCACAAAATTTAATCCATATTTAAGATAACATCATATAATATAGTCTTTCAAATAAAAACATTATAAGTTTCAAAACCATTGTCATTACTTTAACAATAATATGCACAATGTTTTTCCAATATTCTCACTACATTGCCTAAGTGGCAAGTTGTAAATGATAAATTTTAAAGTGGTGGATTCATGTGAAAACTAATAACAACTTGACACTTAGACAAGGTTGTGAAAACGTTGTGCCTACATCATTACTCTTTTTAAATATGACCCTACTTTGAGACATTTCAAATCAGGATAAAGGACCACACACCCAAAAAAAAAAACCTAAGGAAGTGTTGAGCACATTTGTGAAATGAGATATTGAATACCAACAACTACAAATTCTAAGACATTCCACGGTGCAAAAGCTACTTATTAATTATATGATGCACACCCTTTGTTTTTTATCTAGGCCTAGGCCCTACCAAAATCTATAAATTCTATTCAATAAAAAAAAATAATAATAAATAAATAAAAGCTACAAATTCTAAGCCATTCCATGATGCAAGAGCTACTTATCAATGATTTTATTTGTAGTGGCTTAAGAAATAGTAATTGATGTATATCTCTTTGTGTATAAGCCAAGGGCCGGTAGGGTGACTGAGAAAGAGAATAATTTTAAGATGTCACTCAACTTATTGTAGTAATCACATAACACTAAAGTAAGACAAATTTGTAAAGACTTTATTAAGCCGTTCTCTCCATATTTTCATTCCTGGTTGATTTTATTCTAATAAAATAAGTAGTAATTCCAAATATTATTTATAAGCAAGAAATTACAATACGGTATAAGTCAGACTTATAATAAATTCTAATAACTTAATTCCAAAATAAATATGAGTTATTACATATTAAAAAAAAAAAAAAAAACATAATCCTCACGACTTACGTACTAAACAACATTAGTACATATTATATTGTTATATACTACGTAACTCATAAGATGTTAATAGTCTTGTGACTTGGTGATATTATCCGTTCTCTTTTATAGAAAGAACCATTTTCATATACTAGATGTCAAGAACTTGTGGTTCTATGGCACTACTCGATCTCTTTCATGGGAAAATTTTGAGTTTGAATTCCCCCCACCCCCCTTTTAGTTATTATAAAGTATAAACCAAAAAAAAAAATCACATACTATTGTCAATAAAACTAAGAATTTCAATATATTTAAACTTCAGAGGACTTGGTTGCTCTATATCACCCCGAATGAAAATTTTTTATCTCACTTTTTATATTTCACTTTATACTCTATCAATCACAATTAGCCATGTGTTAGATTGTGTTAGATTTTTTTTCATTTTAAATCTTAGTTTTTTTTTATAAGGAAATGAAAAAACATGTGACAAATTATGATTAGTGAAGTATAAAATGGAGCATAAAAATTGGAATAGAAGATTTTCATTCATATCACCCCATGGCACTGCAAGTCTGCAACATGTTTATACGGACTTTAGGGTGTCAAACACTTTAGCCGGAAGGCTCGTCTGAAACTGCAGCACGATGCACCCATATATGCATACAACTTACTAATACATTACACTCTCAAATTTCAATCATAAGAGATTGTTTGCTTATGACTTACGTGTACAATAACAACAAAAAGGTTGAAATTGCTTCCATGTATTATATTCATATCAATGCCAAGTATTTCATTTAACAAAATTCAAAAAACAATCCATAACTACTTGGAAAACTATCAATGCTAAGCATTGTGCATTGATCTTTCAAGTTTCTTATGGCATACTGTGATACTGGCACACAATGATTGAGCTGCTGGAGGCCAAAATTGTCACAATAATCAAAGTTAAGTTCCTCAATTGATAAAGTCTAAACAATTTCAACTGTGTACAACGTGAAACAAGTCCCTGAAGTGGGAGCTTAGAAGCGAAGAATCTGGGATTTTCTCAACCAACTACTCCATATTGTATATAGATGGACCACCAAGGCACTGAACTAAGTAAGCATGACCATCCTTTGCCGTTAATTTGGTAGCTAGCTTTAGTGAGCCATAAAAAAAGGGGTCCTATATTTTGGGAAGCTCTGCATTTCCTTTCCCAATACCTATCATAAGATATGACAAATGTATTTCAGTCAGGACCCAACCGACTATGTTTGTTGGATCATAAATTCGAAGTAAAAATTTGTGCAATGGCACTAATTTTACCATTGGCCACTCGTTGTTTTGTTTTGTTTATTTTTACTATTCAACAATGGTTTTATATTTTTGTTGCATTGGATGTTCATACATGACAATTGAGGGTGCAACAAATACGTCTCCACACAGTATCCTTTCTCTTAATAAATTTCAGAACATTGTTTGGCCTAAAAAAACAAAAAAAAAACAAAGGTCCATTTATTTGACACAAAGAGGACTGTAGTGTACAGCTTTGGGATGAGGATAGAAAAAGTTATTAACTCCTGCAACATAAAAAGAAGGGTAAATTATGGATTTTAAAGTTCTGAAAGTCAATTTCCAGTGGAGAATTAATGCAAGTGCCAGAGACTCCCATAATTGTCCTGGTCATGGTGGCTTTGGCATGATATTATGATAGATGACATGACATCTATATAGTACGGCCTCCAACTCCCAGGCCCTCCCTTCCTTCTCCAATAGAAAATGGATATGGGAATGGGACGCTATAACAAATACTAATTGAAAGTGACAGTAGAGGTGTCTCTTTAGCAATTGTCATTTTAAGAAAGCCCACCGACGATCAAGTCACAAAAAAACCTCAAATGATAACAAGCTTCAACTTGTATTTGGTCCATGCTAGTCGTTTAAGTTAAACACAACCATAGAGACAGAGTGAGCTGTTTTATGAATTTTCTTTTGCAACAAAATAGGGTAGGGGACAATCAGTAAGCTAGTGAAACTCTGCCTGGACGTAATTATAGTCTAGTAACACTCAGTACTTGTTGAGCAAACAATGCCTGAGAGTCTACAGGGGATTGCAAACACTCTCTCATGTGGCTTCAATTATAGCTTAACCTTAGTCTTACCAGAATCTCATACACTAGTAATTTTTATTTTTTTATTTTTTTATATATGATAGAAATTCTAATTTAAACTCACACGTACGTATATTTTGAAGATCCTAAAAATCGAATCCACACTCTTATAGAAGGGATAAAACTTTTTGAAAAGAGGTATTACACTAAACCGAATACCCAAATGACCATGCACTAGTATATTTGATAGGCTTTTTGAGAATCAACTTTATAATTTTATGATTTGAACATAAAATGTTAACCATAACCAAACCGCTTAGAAATAAATCTTTATCTCTAGACCATTTAGCTTGATTTTATGAAGTTTTTTTATTAATGGCCCCATTGAGTAAAGTGCATAGATGACACGTTACATAATGTACAGGTACAAGTTTATTAATTTTTCACTAACCAGGTTTGAAGCTTCCAAAACTGTTCCATACTCAAATCATAGGATAAGTTGTTCCAACCCCAAAACAATGTAGGATGATGTCCAAACATAAGGAATATCATGGACATTTTGCCCTCTCTTTGTTGACAAAAACCAACCTACCCTTGGTATAATTGGGTGGTATCCACTTTTTTTTCCACCAGTTGTGGCGCCTGATCATGTTCTCCTGATTGTTCAATATTCAACCCAAAATATGGTCAAAAATCACGTTTCATACAATTATTACAGCCCTTTTCCTTTTCTAATTGCAAAAGTAATTTGCCAAGCCGGCAAGTCCACACACACAATACGACTCGACTTGTAATAGGATTTGTTTTGTTTTTCAACCACATTATATGACATGTCTATGTCCCAAAAAAAGTGCACACTCAATTATCATACCAATGGCCCCCTAATACGCTCCTAAAGTTAGCATCTTATGCTACGTTTTTCACACATTTTTCGCTTGAACTTATCCAAATAGAATCTGGAGGGACAAAGATGCAAACACTACTTTGCATCTTGCACTCAATTTCCCAAACATGGCATGGAATTTGCGGTGATGGTTGGCACCTTGCAGGTAATTTTGTGTTTCCGGAAGAATACAACTTTTCAGTTGTGTCATGCTAATCGCACTCCCCAAAAGTAATAACAATAATAAGGGTTCTAACTTCTAAATGACACTTTTTTTTTTATTATTTTTTTTTTCGTGTGAATTTAACATGCAGTTTCTCTGCTGACTGTTTAAATCCAAAACAGGCTCATTTGTATCTTAATTTAATTTCACGTCATTCCCAACTTTATGAATTAATTTATTAATGAAAAATGCTAAAGGTATTATTAATTTTTGGGTAAATTGCATTTTCTCTCTTTAACTATTGGTCCAACTAAATTCCCCTCTTAATCTATATAACCGAGCAATGTCTTTACTTATGTATTGAAAATATGCAAATAGCCCTTCACCATTTAATTTTATGTTAAATTCAAGCAAAATTGACGGAATTATTTTTACGTATTTTGTTAATTTCAAATCATAATGTTTCACAATCTATCATTACATATTAATATATTATAAAAGATTCAGTTATTTTTGCTCGGATTTAATAGAAAATTATACGCTGGAGGTTTATTTGCATCTTAATACGTAAAGGTGGACATTGCTCGGTTTTATAAATTAAAAAAAAAATTGAGATGGACTTAATAGTTTAAAGGGGAAAACACAATTTGCCATTAACTTTATTAAAAGAAAAAATTTTACGAATTAACCTAATAATAAAGACAATAAGAAGTATTTTATGTTTAAAATTTAATACACCATTTTGTAAGGTAACCTTAGCACCTCTCTAGTTAATTAATTACTAGTATCTTTGAACCCACAAGCAAAATTGGTGTGTCTGTAATGTATTAGTATGCTAATAATATGACAATCCACTTCTGTTGCCTTGGCTGATGCTTCCCTCCAACAAGCCCAGTGGAGGCCCAAATCTTTCTTCAGCTTTGTCTTCAAGTGCTAACATAAAGCCCATAAAAGGCCCAAACTCTATCAAGTCCATATCTCATAAGGCCCAACCCATAAACAACCCCTTTGTTTGAGCGATCCCATCAAGCACGAAGCAAAGAAAAACCATGGCGGCTAGCTGTGCGAGACGAACCCTACAAATCTCTTCGAAAACCCTACTGAGCTGTACATCATCTTCGTCATCATCATCAACTTTCGCTTCGAAAGCTTCCAGATTGAGTGGGCTTGGCCTCTCCTCTGCTCAGCTCAACTCTGCTTCCCGACTCTCTGTTCAGAAGCGCATACTCTCCAGGTTGGACTTTTTTTTTTTCATTTCTGTTAACCCATTTGATAATTATGAAAAGAAAAACTTGCACTGTGTTGGGTTGCCGAGAAAGTTGAGGAAAAGAGTTGAATTTGGATTTTGTGATCTTTGTGTTCTAATTTTGTTTCATTTTATGGAAAAATGACCAACAAACCTGGCCAAGTTTTAAGCTTTTTGATATATCCCAAACAATGAATATTTGATATTTAATTTTTCAGTTTAATATATTGTGCTTAGTCTTTAGTCTTTTTGTGTAGTACATTGATTTTTTAATTATGGAAGTTGTTAATGTATTTTTGGGCTATTTCTTTATGATATTGGATAGTATTGTAATGTAAGCCTTTTTTGAAGAATTATAATGTTGCTGTTATAGGCTTCCTGTGGAGTTGTCTGGTGTGCAGCAATCTCTAATGCCATTGCACAGTGTTACTGCTTCTGCCTTGTTAACTTCATTGTTGTCTGTGTACAATGACAACTGGGGGTGTCTATCAGAAGGTATGCTTCAAAAATTTCCTTTTGGTTTGGTTCTAATTATGTTCTGGTGGTTGACAATTTGCTGAATCATTTCGTATTGTGCTCTCAATTATCTATGTATTCTATGCCTCTATTTGTAATCTCTTAAGGGCCATTAGCTTTTAGGAAAATTGTCAATGAATGAATGAACTGAGTGCTGATTCCCTGTGTAGTTTACCTTGTTCATATGGATGATAATGGTTTTGATTATGAAAAGGGAGAGAGATATACAGGTGGGTTGATCTTTTGAGGTTGCGAGGGAGTAATCAGATGAATTTTCGGAGTGGAAGTGATTATGGCCCTTTTGTGGCCTTGTTTTGTGAGGAGTTGAATTGGACGTTTCATGCTTAGCTTTAGTGGTTCAACGGGAAGATAACTGGAACCTTGACATCACTTAAAAAATGGACCTTTCTTTAAAACAGCTGAAATTTCTTTGATATGGAGATGAATTTTTGGGAGGAAGGCTGTAAAAGTTAAATCATGAAATTCATTTTGGCCTCTTGTGTATGTTGTTTCACTGTAAGGCATGTGACATAATGTTTAACAAAGAAAATGACTTGTGGTCTCGATGGCCTACAATGTTCCTGGTTTTATTTTGGGAGAGGGAACAACGGACACTTTGTGCAGACCCTTTCTATCTCATAAAATATTTTATGTTGAAACAAATGCTTTTGCCAAAGCAAGTGGATGAGTAATGTGAGATGAGGCAGTGTGATAGGACAAGAGATAGAAACATATAGAGGTAATTATATTATGTGCAGTTGGAAATGAAATTGCACAGTTTTAAATATATTAGCTTTGTTGCAGAAAAAATCATATTTAGCTCCCCCCCCCCTCTCCCCCCAAAGAAAATCCTTTGTTATTTTGTTAATTTTTCCATTTTTTTTAAAACTTCTAGATTTCTAGCATTCTAACTATCCAAGATGCAAAAAGAGGCTATATATCAAACAATTATGTCTCCTTAGATCATAGTTTTTATTTGTGTCTGCATGAACTATGTGGTTAACTTAAGTTTATGTCTCCTATCATCCCATTACAAATATTTGCCATTGTTGACTTCTGAAGGTAGTTTCCATTACGAATAATTTTTGTTAACTTAGTCTCTCTTCATCATGACACCAGTTGCCTTTATTTCAAATCATTGACTTTGTATTTTCGTTTTTTGCTGGCAGGATTTGCGACACCACTATAATATGGCCTACGAGTTTCTGTTCTAGGTACCAGCCAGATAAAAGTTTGCATCATATTTTGTTTAGTTGCAGGTTTCTAATTGTGGTTGAACTAGATATTTAGCTTTAGAAAGAGACAGTTACCTCTCTTTGGTTTTTGAGTATTTCATTGTGTGATGATGGTGATGTTCACCTTCACCATCCTTACTGCTTTAGTGTTCTGAGAAGGGATGGGTCTTTCCCAATGAGTAACACTGCAATTTGCTCAATTTTATTTTCGGCATAATTGGTGAATTATTTTTTACGCTTATATTTTGGATTCACCATTTGAGGAAAATATGAAACTTGATTTTGTACCATGGAATACACAATCATTATTATCTTCATTGACAATACCAGATGAGATATCACTTTGGCGAATAATATTCTTATCCAAATTTCATGAATCAAATGAACTCCTTCAGGACTTGGTTCAATGTTGATATCTCTATTGTTTCCATTTTTGTTCTATATTTGTATCTAATATAGTAATATGCATTGCTGTCTAGTAGAAAATCACCATGATGCCTCGCCTAGATGAGGAGGTCCCAAGTGTGTGGGCCTCATACATCTGTGGGGCCCACATGCTGTGACAGAGCGGCTCCATACAGCCAGCCCATAAGATAATTTTTCTTAGATGAGTGGTCTTTGTTTTATTAGGTAGATAAGCAATGTCCATATATATATATATATATATATATATTTTCGTGGGCTGCAGCATTTTTTTGTTTTGTTTTGATAATTCAATAATTGAATCCCGGTTTCCTTAGGAAGGAGACGTCTCAATGTTAGTTGAGCTACAAAACTCTTGGTTCCGATTGCAACATTTAGATGATTATATAATAATGGTCTTTTTTTGTTATGGACTAGACTGACATGGCTCATACAAGTTTGTTTTGGGCTTGAATCAATAACGGACATGTGATGGCAAAAAAATTATATTCAGCCCCTTTTTTTTGGTTCTTTCTTTATAAAATTCTACCCTAGTTTACACAACAAATTTAAGGGTGGAGGAGATGGCGAATGGTGGACCTACTGAAAACTTGACATCTTTTAGATTTTGTTTTCCGAACCTACACTTTCTCCATACCATTAAGACTTTAAGAGTCTACATTTTTTGGCAACTTGGATAGGGATTAAAGGTGTATTTTTCATACCAAATTAATGAGCAGCTCTAGCTTAAATGGTATTTATATTTTAAGCCCCATTAAGTGTTCAAGTTACTAATTAAATATGTTTATATTTTTGTTTTCATACCAAAATGTATGAGAGAAGAAATGAAAATTTCTTGACATTTTTCCCAACAATTAATGCCTCGTGTAGGGTTATAAAAATGCAAACCGAATTTAACAAATGCCCCTTTTCTCACTCAATTTGACACGTGTCTAGTTTTGTCCAATTTTTGTACACTTGTTAAAATCTAAACGGGTCTAGTATTTCTGTGCACTGAACCCAAACAGCTCCCTATAATAAATAAATAACAGTAGTCCATATTTAAATCCAAGGCAAGCAGCCCAAATCCAAATGCTAAAGCTGTTGAAAGAACCTCCAAAACGACGTGATTTCAGTAACTCATTGAACGTACAAGAGTCAAGAGCTGCCTTGGAAAAAACTCGAAAAGGCTTTTTGTATTATTTAAATCACAAGTAAAGCATGGCGAGTGAGCAGTGGCACTGAGCAACCGGCAGTTCATAATTTTGATTACAATTCAAAATCATTTCGACGCGACACATCACCAAAATATGACCGTTACTTCAACGTTCCAAAATTCTAAAATTTAAAAAGTTTTGCCCTTTTTCGGAGCCTTTACTTACCGTTGCCAACGGCCACTTCGTTTCCAGGCCCCAGCCCTAGGCATGTAAAAACTCTCAGAATCTCACAACCAAGGATTCAGTTCGTTTCTTCAGCTGTGATCAATCTTTCACACAAAAATCTCTTTGGGTTTCTTGATCTTCATCGAATTTGAAAAGATCAATTCGATTTCAAGTCGAATTCTTTCGTTACTTTTCTTGAATTTCTTGGTTGGTGGGTTTCTTTCTTTGACTAGTTCCAATCCTTCTTTTTCTTTCTTTCTCAAATAGCAACCCCTTCTTGAGGTTGATCATTGTTTCTTTTTGGGTGACTCTTGAAAGGCCATGGCAACATTGGCACCGGGAATACTATTGAAGCTTCTGGATGGCATGAACACAGGGGTCAAACCCACCAGCGAGTACCGGAACTCGCTTTTGCAGGTCACAGATATCGTCCCGGCTGATCTTGACGAGAAGAATCTCTGGCCAAAGCACGGATTCTACATTAAAGTCTCCGATTCTTCGCACTCAATCTATGTCAGTCTTCCTTCAGAACAAGATGATTTTGTTCTCAGCAACAAAATGCAGCTGGGGCAGTTCATCTATGTTGATAGATTGGAGCCAGGGTCTCCAGTTCCGGTCATAAAAGGGGCAAAACCACTTCCTGGCCGACACCCATTTGTTGGGACACCGGAACCGTTAATGGGTCTTAGAGAGAAGGGAGAGAAAGGTGAGCCAAAGTCCAATTCAAAGCTCTCAGCTAAAGCTCACAGAAGGGGTTCTTGGGGGACAGGAACAGGGCTGAATGGGACAGAGGGGGTTTCGTCTCCCATGGTTTTCAAGCCGGTTAATTTGGATTTTGATCAGTGTACGCCGGTAAAAGAGCGTGGTAGTTGTGTGAAGAATGGGAGTAATAATTTTCCCATGTCACCAATGATAAGAGGGAGGGTTGGGAAGGATGGAAACTCTGGTGGGGGTATTAGATGTTCGTTTGGTGGTGGACTATTGGCCAAGATGGTGGATAGTAAGGGAGAAAGCCCTGCTTTGCTTAGGAAAAGCTGTGTAGCTCCTTCTTCTGCTTCGAAATTCCCAAGGAGCCGGAGTGTTTGTGAAAGAGAGCCTAAGATCCCAATGACTCCCTTCAACTTAGCTGTAGGTACATTGTACCTCTTTGCCATTTGAATTTGAATTAACTTTGTTTTTCGTCCATAGAATGTTTGTGTTCTGTTATTTTGTGTTTTAGACACCTTTCCAATGCCCAAGTTTTTTGAAAAGAATTGCACAGTCCTTCACTATCCTAGTTGAAAATATGTATCTTTATTGGTAAGTTTTCTTAGCAATTTCTTATGGATGTTTTTTCGTCTTGTAGGAAAAGAAAAGTGCCACTCCTCCGCCGAGTGCACGAAGTGCAAGAGTGGCAACTTCCCTCAATATGGCCGGAGATGCCCAAAACTCCAACTCAAAGCCAAAGGTGACTCCTCAATTACAATCTCAGTCTGATAATCCAGCTTCCGATATCAGCACCAGCACCAGTCTCCCCCTGAATTTACCTGGAAAACTTAGCATGCTGGGCAAGGTAAATTTCCTGAGTCCTGTATAGTGTACCTTACAGCTTTTTAACTCAATTTTGCAGCTCCATTTACTTATTTTTCTTTTATGCTTTACAGGAAGCTGTGCAGCAGCGAGAAACAGCTCAGAAAATTGCCCTTCAAGCACTAAGAGATGCTTCGGCTACTGAAACATTAGTTCGATCTCTCAAGTATAAAGCCTTCTATAAACTTGCTTTTGTTGGCTCTCCATTATTACTCTGACTATTCTATTCAAAATGTTAACTTCCTTGGTTAATTAGACTCCACTCATCTAATATAGTTATGTGGTTTGCTGTGTAGGATGTTTTCCAACTTAAGCAAATCAGCTAGAGCTGATGCTCCTGCAACTTGTTTAGATCGGTTTCTGGAATTTCATCACCAAATCGTTCAAGCAGTGACTGACATGGTGTCCATTCAAGCAGCTACTTCAGCTTCTGAAATGGCTCAAAACCCAAATGCTAAAATGAAAGATAGCCAAACTGAAGAAGAGTCCCCAATCTTGCACGAAATCACACACAATTCGATGGACCAAAGCCGAAATTCAGAACTGAATTTATCCAAAAGGAGAACAGCATTATACAAATCCATTTCAGCCTTTCCTGAAAGAGGTGAGCAGAGGACAATTATGGGAAGACTTCTAAGATCAAACAGCAACCAGAAGGCTGCTATAGTTGAAAACAATGAAAACAAGAATCCAGCCTCTTGCTGCAGCTTAAGTAATACGATCAAATTGGGGAAACAGGTTGAAACAGAAGCTGGAAACTGGTTTATGGACTTCTTGGAGAAGGCATTAGAAAAGGGCATGAAGAAAACAAAAGGGGCAGCAGATGGGGATGTTAAAAAAGTTCCTCAGTCTCTCATACTGAAGGTTATTAACTGGGTCGAGGTAGAGCAGTGCGATAGTAGTAAGCGGCCTGTTCATCCCAAAGCAGCACAGGTGGCCCGGAAGTTGAGGATCAAGATGAAGAATCCTTGAATACATAAATAAGCTGAATGTATCAAAATTATTTTTGATTGGAATTGTTTGTGTTCCAACCATATGGAGATTATGTTGCAGTTGTTAAATCTCTTGTGCATGCAAGTACACGTAGTAGCTTGTACCGATTGAAGTATTTTATTCATATATTCATTCATTTCCCTTCAACAAATATTTCCTGTGTTGTCTAATTTCTGTTGTCATCGACCAAAATGTTAAGATGATTGAACAGTTGTGCTGGCTATGACGGAAATGTTTGCAGCACAAACAATATCTATATTCTTTATTCTTAAAGACATCGCATAGACACAGTCCATTGCAGTCAGATATTTATAAGTAGATTGCAAAGTTGCTGGAATTTAAAGGTGAAATGATTTTACAAGACCAACTGGTACCAAACCATATAATTCACTCTTCATAGCATTATGTTTTCTTGTCTGAGTCTTCCTTTCTCTTCAATACTACTAGAGAGAATAATTTGATTGTAGAAACATCTTATAATCCTCCATCATGTATATAATTCATCAAGACCTCGTTGTTGAGTGCTTTTTAAGAAGTTGCTGCCAACAATGTTGCAATATATACAGGTCACCAGAAGTAATAATTGCTTTATCAACAATTCTTTCGACAAATGCTTCAAAATTTTGGTGGGATTTGCTGCACCTACAGAAATGAAAGAAGATCAAAAAGCAACATGACTGCGAATGAGAATAAAATAGCTGCAGAAGCTGATTCTATTTTATCTTCAAGGCTATTTTTTTAACATAAATTGACTACATGTTGGATTTTTACAAATTAAGTCGCTTTCAAATCAAATGACGAATAATACACAATTATTGAGGTGACATGTTATAATTGATGCTAAAAAATATATATATATATTGTTAACGGTGGGACCAAAACTATAACTTAATACGTCAGTAATTGTGAAAATATTATGCAAATTTATGTCTCTTGCATTACTCTACGACAAAAGTCACAACATATTGCAATATAGTAGATAGCAAAATGTCTTGCACAACATGAGTTGGGTCCTTTAGGCCAACAAATATTACAAAACCCAATATTACTCTCTTGTGGTTTAATTTCTAATTTCAACACAGATTGCAACAATAACAACAACAACAAAACATAAAATTCAAGAATAAAATACTTAAAAAGTAAAGAGAAAGAAATTGTCTTTCTAAGCTATGGCCTAGGCTTGTAAAATTATATTCAGACAAACAAAAAATATTGTGTAACGCTTTAGGCTTAAATTTATTACTAAAACATCTACGGAATAAAAAATAAGACTGTAAATGAACTGAATTGTATATACATCTCATACTAGACTTTGGAAAAAAACTTGTATATGTTTGTTTATTTAGCAAAATGTGCTTAGCTCATACCTATGTTGAGGCTTGACTATTAAACAAACCGAGTTCAAAATATAATAATGTCTTCGTAAATAAGCTCATAAGTACATGATCTATTTTCTAGTAAAAAATATTTTAATTTTTAATTATACAAGGTTGGTGAATTTGATTTTTATAAGTCTATAAACACAAATCATTTTATCTCATTAACTCAAATATTGATTTTAACTATAATTTTGTTATTAATTATTAACATAAATTTGCAAATGAGTAGTTATTTTATTTATTATGGGGAAAAAACAAAAAACAAAAAAAATTAATCGAGTAACTTATGAATAAGGACAAGCTTGCTCAACACGAAAATAAACCAAGCTTGAACAAACAATCTAGTTGATTGATGAGCTTGAGCTTTGATTAGTGTTTGAAATAAAATTGAATGAACAATCTTGAACTTTTAATACTCATCTCAACTTGACTCGTTTATAGCCATAAACATTATTTTTTACCTAACAATGGAAATGATGCCTCTATAAGTAATTTGAAACAATTGAATATTTTTAAGCCTTTCAAATGGATATAATTTTTCTTAACCACAACTTTGATCCTAGTACACGTTTTTAAACCGAAAATAAAAAGACTCTAAAATATCACTTTAAACCCAAAAGTAGGTTTTTTTTTTTTTTTTAACACAGCTTATGCATTAGAATGGGCCATTCTTTCTAAATAATAATATTTTAAAATTATTTTTGTTAATGATTGTTTTAATGTATGATTAGGATACTTAGCAAAAAAAAATACATCCAATAAAATAAAATAAAAAAGCAAAAAAAAATCCAAACCCTTTTCGTTCAAATCCAAACCCTCCCCAAATTCGCCCCCTCCTCCGTTCACCTACCTCTACTAAAAACACCACTACTCCTCCGCACGAACACCCAATTTCTCACACTTCCTATTTATAATTCCCCTTTTTGAACACAAGCAAACACTAAACCCCTAAATCTCTCTCTCTCTCTGAATCTGAAAACCCTCCTCTCCTCAATGGATCTCCTCCAGACTTACAAAGAAGACCAAACCCAATCTTCCCCTGACTCCTCCCCACCTCGCCTCCTCCCCGCCAAGTCCGCCGCACCCACCGTCGACGACACCATGCTCGCCCTCACCGTCGCCCAAGCCCACCAAACCCAATCCAAACCCATCGACCCGGTCCAGCATCTCGTCGCCTTCAATCCCACCTATGACCAGCTCTGGGCCCCCATCTACGGCCCAGCCCACCCTTACGCCAAGGACGGCATCGCCCAGGGAATGCGAAACCACAAGCTCGGCTTCGTCGAAGACGCCTCCATTGAACCCTTCGTTTTCGACGAGCAGTACAACACTTTTCACAAGTACGGCTACGCTGCTGACCCTTCCGCCTCCGCCGGGTACAATTACGTCGGCGATCTCGATGCTTTGCAGAAGAACGACGCGATATCCGTTTACAACATCCCGCAACACGAGCAGAAGAAGAGGAAGATTGAGAAGAAGGAGACGGAGAAGGAGGAGGAAGGTGATGGCGGCGAAGAAGGCAAAGTAGTCGATAAGGTTGAGCTTCAGAATCCGGCTAGCGATACTTGGTTGATGAAGAATAGGCAGAGTCCGTGGGCGGGGAAGAAGGACGGGTTACAGGCCGAATTGACGGAAGAGCAGAAGAAATACGCAGAGGAGTACGCGAAGAAGAAGGGCGAGGAGCGAGAGAGAGGCGGTGAAAAGGCTGAGGTTCTTCCAGATAAGAGTACATTTCATGGTAAAGAAGAGAAAGATTATCAAGGAAGGTCTTGGATTGCGCCTCCCAAGGATGCCAAGGCGAGCAACGATCATTGTTATATACCAAAGAGATTGGTGCACACTTGGAGTGGCCACACGAAGGGCGTGTCTGCGATTAGGTTCTTCCCGAAACACGGGCATTTGATATTGTCGGCTGGGATGGATACAAAGGTGAAGATTTGGGATGTGTTCAATTCGGGCAAGTGTATGAGGACTTACATGGGTCACTCGAAGGCGGTGAGGGATATTTGGTTTTGCAATGATGGGAGTAAGTTTTTGACTGCTGGGTATGATAAGAATATTAAGTACTGGGATACAGAGACGGGGCAAGTGATATCGACTTTTAGTACCGGGAAGATTCCGTATGTGGTTAGGCTTAATCCGGACGATGATAAGCAGAACATTTTGTTGGCAGGGATGAGTGATAAGAAGATTGTTCAGTGGGATATGAATACTGGACAGATTACACAGGAGTATGATCAGCATTTGGGGGCAGTGAATACTATTACCTTTGTTGATAATAACAGGAGGTTTGTGACTTCAAGCGATGATAAGTCGCTTCGAGTATGGGAATTCGGGATTCCTGTGGTTATTAAGTATATTAGTGAGCCTCATATGCATTCTATGCCGTCCATTGCGCTTCATCCCAGTACGAATTATCTTGCAGCACAGAGTTTGGACAATCAGATTCTTATATATAGCACTAGGGAGAGGTTTCAGCTCAATAAGAAGAAGAGGTTTGCTGGGCACATTGCTGCAGGGTATGCTTGCCAAGTCAATTTCTCGCCGGATGGCCGGTTTGTTATGTCGGGAGATGGTGAGGGTAAATGCTGGTTCTGGGATTGGAAGACATGCCGAGTTTTCAGAACTCTCAAGTGTCACGAGGGAGTGTGCATTGGGTGTGAATGGCACCCATTGGAACAAAGCAAGGTAGCAACATGTGGCTGGGACGGATTGATTAAGTACTGGTAAGTTAACCTCTCATTCTCTGTCATTATTGTGGACTCATTTATATATGCATCTTTTTTTGTGCATGCCTCACTTACATTATATTCTACATGCCAAATTATCTGCTTTGATAGTCATCTTTGTAAAACCTGTGCAATGTATATTACATTCTTTTATTGCAATTATCTGATACAAATAAGTGTAGTATTATTGTAGTGAAAAGTTTGGGGTGTTTTGTATGATGATTCAAATAACAGAACATCCTTGGAGTAGGTGTCTATGTTGACTCTGGGACACCATTCTCATCAATTTGTGTCCATAGATTGATTTAGGGAACTAAAAGTTGCTGTCTGCAGACAACTCATCATGATTTAAGACAGCTTGATGCGTTGTCTAATGTTATTGTTGCAAAGATTACTCATGAGTACCATAAGTATGTACTTGTTTACTCATCGAGGGTGTTGTAACCGTGCAATGGTGCAACTCTGTCATGCTCCCGTAGCATGATTTGTATGGGTTTCCATGCCTTTGGATCATTTTACTTCTTTTTTTCTTTTTCTTTTTCATTTTCTTGTTTTAATAAAAAGAAAATATATTGAAAAGAAAAGGAAACAAAGAGAACATTACAAAAGATCCACCCTGAGTGCAGCTTGCACCGGAGGGGGCAAAAAGAATGCTGCAACAAAGTCCCTTCAAAAGAAAAATTAACAGCTCACTGACCTAATACATAAGCAGAGTTATTTGAGATCTTTTCACCCAGACAAAATTGCAAAGAAAGAAAAGACTTGGCCATATGGGAGATATCAACTAAAAGAGGCTGCACAAGCCAACTTGCTTTAAAAGAAGGGCACGGCAGGAGATCTAGGCAAGCTTTTGAATCTCCTTCCAAAATCACCTTACTGAAGCCTTGTTCTTTTGCCAAAATTAAGGCCCACCTCATTGCTATTATACATCTTTGTGGCTGCTACGATTAAGTTTCCTTCCCAGTCTCTAGCAATTTCTGAAATATATGAGAATGAGGAATGCAAAGCTCCATCACAATTCAGTTTTATATATCCTGTCTCTGGGGCAGTCCACTTGGGATTGTGAGAGAGCTTTGTGAGGCTTGCTTATTGATGCAACTCTGAGTTTAAGGCAACAACCTGGTGATTAATATTTGCAAGTAGTTCCACTGGATTCAAATGAGTGTTAGTGTAAATGAGTTGATTTCGAGCCCTCCAAATGGAATTTAGAGTTGACCCTGAGATTTTCAATTTTGAAATTCCATGAACTTGTAAACCACACTGCCTTAGCAAAATAACATTGAATAGAAGATATGCAGTGTTGATTCAGCCTCGAGATTACAGAAAGGACAAAGGATACTATGTTGAGACCCAGTGACTGCCAATTTGGTTCTTGTAGGGAGAGAATCTGAAGCAATTCTCCATATATGCATCTTCCATATCTTCTTCCAAAGGTGATTAGGATGAGGAGTGAATTGATGCAGTTGAGAGGGCCCGTATACAGATTTGACAGAGAGCTCACCACTTTTAGCACCAGACCAAATAAGCTTATCTATGAACTGTCTCATTGGAATTCTATGAATGACAGTGCACATAAACCTCATCAAATAGTCTTCTTAATTTTTTATCATCCCAGCTACTGCTTTGTGCATTTAGTAGGTTGCCACGTTCAAGTTGTCATTCTGCAAGCCTTATGCTTTGGTTTAGGGAGGAAGTTGAGTGGCTGAGATTAAAGTAATTTAAGGGGTGAGATATGTTTTTAGAAAGAGTAAGGTGTACCAATCAAAAAAAAAAAGAAGAAGAGTAAGATGTATAAGCAACTCATCAGAAAATAGTAAGATAAATAAGTAGGTTGTAGTCAGTTTCACTTGAATCATCGTCATTCTTTTTGCTGGCTGTATGGATATGATCCTGCCATTGGCTGCCACTCATTTTCAGTTATCTTCTTGCTTCTTTAGCATCTTCCTTTGGGAGAACCATGTTAGGTTACTGGTGATTCTTGTGACTTATCCCTCTCAATTTCGGATCTGAAGAAATCACTCTTCTGCCACCCTCTACTCTCCTTATAATTTTTATGTGGTGTCTAAGATGTGTTCCAAATTACCTGAAGTTGCAACTGCTTACACACACACACTCACCTTATGTTGAACACTTTTGTCTTTCATATTTCTCTCCATATATTGACTCTCATGATGGAATGGTGAATCTGTTTAGCATTGATGAAACTAACTTCTTTAAATCTGGCTTGCAGGGACTAGTTGCTTCTCTGCTCTAAATGGCAAGGTGCCGATATCATCTGATCAACCTGTCTTGGATATAACAGCTAGAGGACTAGAAGAGCCAAATTGTGGTTTTGAAGTTAATATTGTGATACGAGTAAACTTATTTGGTGAGAGTTCAGAGATAGGATGTCAACATCACAACAATGTTGGATAAACTTGTTCAACCTTTTGGATTTAGTTTCATCATCAGTCGTGTCATCAAGTTGTATGCTGGAAATGTACTTCCAATTTGTATAACAACTAGTTTTTACCTTTGTAGATTTGTTACTTTTTCTAGCTGATTATTAATTTATTACTGGAGCAGTTTCTCAGTGGTGCTGTATTTTTCTTTCTTGTTTTCTTCTTTTATGTGCTTGTTCTGTTTCGCTTGCAAGTTTCCTCAAGTTAGAGCATCCTCACTGTTAGAGAAGATGGCTAAAAAAGAAAGAATGCCTTACGAAAAAAAAAATGGATGCTCCTGAGGGAGAAGAGGAAAAGGGTAAATGTAGAACACTTCAAACTCTGATCAAGCATGATTTCCACGATCAAAATTGAGAGTCAAGGTTCAGATTTGGCAATTCTAGTTTGATAGAGAATATGGGATAAGGTTTGTGAATCATTTGTGGAAGACAGTTTTTAAAAGTAGAATCACTTTAGAACCCTCGGGAACAACCACATATGAGATTGTATAGCTTGAACCAAATGCACCTAAAACATGTAGATACATGTCCAAAAATGTCACATGTCGCTTCTGTATCCCGTGCATTAGAGTATTTGGATAGAAAAACTTCATCCAAAACGCTCCATTAATGTTATTCTTTCAAACCACTTGATACTTGGAATAAAAATAAAAATAAAAATCCTCATTGAACATCCTTATTTTGACAGTACGACGTCGTACCAAACAAACGTATAAAAAGCCCTAATGTAGTTGAATGAGTACACATTTTTGGAGGGTAAGCAAAGCAAGTAATAAGCAAAGTGAAGTGCTGTGGGTGTTTGTGAAAGTGAAACGGAGATAGGAAGTATGTGGATGAGGCAGGTGAGAATAGGAGCAACCAGCTCTCACTCTCTGCTCCTATCCAAGCCTTCCCTCACCTCTCTATCTCTCTACCAATTCACCATCTCCTTCTCCTATCCCAAACCACTCCCATATCTCATTTCCCTCGTCTCCCCTCATCGCCACTCGCTTTCAACAACCGCCGCTTCTTCTTCATTTTCCATCCACGATACTTCCTCTCATTTCGGTCAGTCTTTCCTATGCATCATTCTTTTCTCTTCATTTTTTTTTTTTGTTTTTCACTATGTATTATAATCCAATTGTACAGTTTCAACAATCATTTTTTGTTTTATCTTTGGTAGGAGATGATGATGATGATGAAATTGGAGTCTCGAAAAATTGCTCCAACTCCAAGCTGCTTCTTAAAGGGATGAGATACTCTGAGCTTGAAGTATGTTCCGCCTTATTATTCATCTGTGTCGCTCTGTTTTGCTTAATAATCTTATTATGCTAACCCAAAACAAGAAAGAAAAGTATTTCAATATGCTAATTCGAATTGAGAGCTTTTGTGGGCAATTTTTCAATATAGGATATGAGTTAGGACTAGTTGCATATTGTATTTGGCTTGGAGTAATATTAGACAATGAGTTTTCATTGGAAATATCTCTACTTTCAGCTTATTGACTTAATTTTCAAGACTTTCCATTCTAATTGTGAGAGCCTGCTTTGACAGAATTGGGTTCAGTCACAAGGGTACAGACCTGGTCAGGCCCTAATGCTATGGAAGCGCCTCTATGGGAACGACATTTGGGCACATCATATTGATGAGTTCGAAGGTCTTTCTATTACTTTACTACTGTTTGTTTATGTAATCTTCTTTGTTATCAGTTGATTGATTCAGTATGTAAAGTTTGCTGCTTTTAAGTTTGTTTTATGGGTATATATATGTTTCTCGGTTAGATTTTCTATTACTGTGATTGGGCCATCAAGTCTCATGAATTCTATTGTTTGTATTATATTCGTGTAGGTTTGAACAAAGATTTTAAGAAAATGTTGAGTGAAAATGCTGAATTCAAGGCACTATCTTTAAAAGAAATGCTCACAGCATCTGATGGAACTAGGAAGGTAGATATGATCTTTTCCTTTTGTATCTGTATTGCTTAGTTATATAATGTTCTGTTAATTGTATTGGTAAATGTTACTTGCATTTCTTGAGAATCTTCTCATTGATTGTGAAAATGGCAGGAGGTTGCAGATTTTATTCACATTGGAAGATGGACTGGTAATAGAGACCGTTGTCATACCTTGTGATAGGGGCAGGACTACTGTTTGTGTCTCCAGTCAAGTGGGCTGTGCCATGAATTGTCAGTTTTGCTACACTGGCAGGCAAGCTTTTATTCTTCCTCTTGATACCATGCTTTCTATATTATTTCAACTTCTAAACGTCCAGTTATTTTGCAGGATGGGTTTAAAGAGACATCTAACTGCAGCTGAGATAGTAGAGCAAGCTGTCTTTGCCCGGCGCTTGCTCACAAGTGAAGTTGGTTCCATTACCAATGTTGTATTCATGGTAGGTGCACGTTTCTGGACAGAATTTTAGAACACTAGAGTTATTTACCGGCAAAACAAAATCCAAATATTGCTCAGTCATATTATGATGCACATGCTTTCATCAATTAGATCCTGTAATTTGCTTAAACCGCAATTGTGCATGAAGTAATATCTTTCATTCAGGGAACAGATAAATGTTGTAATTTTGAATCACATTTCGTTTTCATTGTCTATAGAATCATTTTATATGATTTATTGATGCTTATGGTTATACCTTTTCCCATAATAAATAGAAAATATGTCTCTTTGTTTTGAGAAAAAACTTTGTGCACCTTCTCAGGTAATAAATTAATTTGGTTAAAGGGCCTACTTATATTGTATCTATGATACATGGAAGTGTGGCATGCAAACACTCTTGACTAGCCCTTCCAAGACCACTTTAGCTTCATTGCATCATAATTACGTGATCCTTATGCGAGACTTTGCTGAATATCTAGTTTTGTTTTGTTAACTGTTTTTTCTTCATCTTTATATGCTACATCTGGAAATCTTAACTTATTTCATGAATTTTAGGTGGAAAAGACAAAAAAGAGTAGTGTAAACATATATACTTTCTGGCTATCTAATAATATGTATAAATTCAATTTTGTAGGGAATGGGAGAACCACTTCACAACATCGACAATGTCATAAAAGCTGCAGACATTATGGTGCATGATCAAGGTCTTCATTTCAGTCCTCGCAAGGTCACTGTCTCAACCAGCGGGCTTGTTCCCCAGCTGAGACGTTTCCTCCATGAATCCAATTGTGCTTTAGCTGTTAGTTTGAATGCGACAACTGATGAGGTATTTTCTTTCAATTTCTCTTTGATATATGGGACGTGTGCATGCTCACAGAAGAATTACTCTCTTACACGATAAACTTTTCAGGTCAGAAACTGGATCATGCCAATTAACCGGAAGTATAAATTAGGATTGCTTCTTGAGACCCTTCGGGAGGAACTTCGCTCCAAACATAACTACAAAGTTCTATTTGAATATGTAATGCTTTCGGGAGTTAATGACAGGTTAGATTAACCTATCCACTTTTCCACATTGTTTGACTTGGATATCATTTTTTAGCTGTTTCTAGTTATTGTGCAATGCTGTTGCACGATTTTCATCATTCATCATCAAAATATTTGTGGTTCAATTGCACTGGATTTGACATACGCAATATCATGCACTATTACGGGATTGAGCATCTCTTGATCAATAGGATCACCCTAAGATATCATGTTCAGAAAGATGAATTTTTTACACTACCAAATTGGCAATGTCCGAAACATCTATCACATGACCATGTGGTATATACGTATGACTTAGATTTTGGCTAGTATGATGCCCCCAACTTTGGCAGCTCTTAGTCACTTATATAAGAAAATGTATTCACAAACCACAATCTTATTAATTTTCTGAGAAAAATAGGGGGCTGTGCAGCCTGGGGATTGGGCCCCCGGGGGGTGGGATTTGACATTCTTGGAAATTCGAAGTGTCTATGTTATGAATGTTAAACCGAAGATGTCATGCAATTACTTTGCATGACCTTGTTCATATTATTTATCAGTGATCTAGTGATGCTTCAGTACTTGTTAGCATACTTTTGCTAAAGAGCTATTGATGGACTGGATATGCAGGTCATTCAGTTCGTAAACTTGTTGACAGTTTTCCTCGAATATCATGTCATCATGTGCTATCACTTTTCCACTGTCCATTCCTCCTTAATGGCCTGAATTTTTTCCAAAACTAGTCAAGAGTCTTATTTTTGTGCTATTATTCTTTCTTTCTTTTTTCTTTACAGCCCCCATTTTTACATACCTCTTTTACTCCCAATAAAGAGATGCTAATCATATTTATGTTAAAAGTCTAGTCATTGATTTAGTCTCTGTGTTTCTATTTGCAGCATCGAGGATGCAGAAAGGCTAATTGATCTTGTTCAGGACATTCCATGCAAGATTAATCTTATCTCATTCAATCCTCATACTGGATCCCATTTCCGACCAACCAGTGACGCAAAGATGATTGATTTTCGAAATGTTTTGGCTGAAGCAGGGTGCACTGTTTTCTTACGACCTAGTAGAGGCGATGATCAGATGGCTGCCTGTGGTCAGCTTGGCAATCCTGGTGCAATCCAAGCTCCCTTGCTCCGTGTGCCACAGCAATTCCAAATGGCAGTGAATATGTCTGTGTGATTATTTTCTAGACAAGTTGTGCCAAGCAGGTTCTATTGCTTATTTTTGCCAAAAAAAAAAAAAGATGAAAACATAGGTACAGAGGCATCTACATGTGAATTTGGTTACATGAATGGTAGTTTCTCATACATTGGATCCGAATGTGTAGCGCTTCACATGGAGGTGAGCTCGATGTATTTGACCTCTTTGTAGTTTATGTTTTCCTTTTAGTAGTTACATTTTTTTCCCAGTTACATTTTTTTCCCTTTCCTAGGTTCATATTCACATGGCCTTGCAGGCTTGCAGCCGAAGTTATGGACTAGATTTGCACATGTAGACACCACATTAATGCCTTAAAAGTGTTGTCATTACCATATGCTCCCCAAACAGAGTTTTGAAAGGATTCAAATCAAAGAAGTCAGTGATGCTATAAAGCTTAGATGCTACATCTTTTTATTGTAACTGTCAACGGCTTTTGCATGTTTTATCCCTGAACATGTGCTTAGAGTATCCAAAATGTGTTTGGTTAGAGTTTTCACGAGTATGGTTGGGTATATTTTTTAGACTATTTGGCTACATAAAGAAAAGCAATTCTTTGTTGCTACTTGGGATGAGTTTTCTCTAATAAACGTTAGTTTGTTAATATTAAATTCTGATATTAAAATGGAGAGAGAGTAAGATCAAACTTGGAAGCTATGTGTTTCGTAACTAACTTAAATTGTGCTTTCAGCACAGAATATTCGGTATATTTTTATTAGCCGTGAATAACTGAATATTCTATATACGATGCCATCATTATCCATCGTCGCCGCTTGAAATGAAACAGCTGAGACATGAACATGTTTTTTTGGCTTGAGAAGAAAAATATTAATGCTGAAACAATTGCAAGCATTTGAACTTCTTTTCAGTCATATGCTCGTGTTCTGAATTTTGATGACAATATAATCCACTCGTCTTGCTTGAAACAATTAAACACATTTGAAAGTGAAACTTCTTTACACAGTCACATGCTCGTGTTCTAAATTTGACGACAATAGGCTCCACTCTGAGATAAACATCTAATTATTATTGTTTTTCCTTTTTCTTTGAGGGATAGAGATTTGAATTCTGAATGTCTCGTTTGGAAGACACCAGAAAGTTTTATCAGTTGAACTACAAGACTCTTACAGAGATAAACATCATTCTTTAGGTGTTTTCAATTCGGGTACTATTGATGGGCCTTTTGACTTCTCTTTCACCAAAAAAAGTATTGTCCATTACCCTTTTTTTTTCTTTTTCTTTTTGTTGCTGAATTATTGTCCATTACTTTGGACACATCATTTGGATGCCAAACCAACCAATCGAACTTGGTACAAGAATTTAGTCCCGCCCCACTCCCCCCATCCCAAAAAAAAAAAAAAAACTGCAAATATGAAACTTTATGATTTAAGTACTTTTTCCTATTAAAATTGATTAATGTATAATGGAAGAATTTTGAAAGATCAAAACTCAATCAACGAAAATAACATCCACAAAATATTGCTGTTTTAGATAAAAATAAATAAATAAATTAATAATAATCTCTTCTATGCTATTTAGCAAACAAATCTCTTCTATGCTAAGTTAATGATCTTCATTTGATATTGGCAACCAAGTCCATACCATTATGGTTCTCATGGACTAAACCCTGCTCTAAAGGAGAAGTGATCACAACTCAAAATAAAATATAAAATAAAAAGTGATCAATGAGTTTCATACTTTCATGTACTTAGTGCCCAACACCAAGTAACTAATAATAAAAGGTTTCAATCTATTTTAAACTGCGTGGTAAGCACTACACAGATAACACAACCCTAACGGCCCAACCTCAAAACAAGAAAAATAAAATGAAAAACAGAAATGTTAATGACTCTTTAAAAAAAGAAACAATTAATTAAAATGATAAGTTCTGATTTACTAAAAAAAAAATACATAAACCTACCACTAACATCATTTTACTAGGTACCAATCAACAATCATAATATGTCACCTTAATAATTATAAAAAAAAATTATTAACTTTTTTGTATCATTGGACTTATTGAATAAGAATGAAAAAACAGATTAATCTGACCTTGGATGCGATTGGCAGCATAAGCAAAGCAACTACTTTTCACAAAAGAAAGATGCCTAGTCTTTGTTATTTGTTTTTGGTTTTTATGTTTATTTTCCACTTTATTTTTGTGACAAGATACTTGCCAACATCAAACCAACACTAGCTAGTAGAGTCTAGGATTTGGATCTTTCTTGGAGCATTCCCAATGGATTGCTTAAAATTTAAGCTAAAATTTGGCTTAAGATCTTACTTTTTTTATTTTAGCTTACCACTTTTCAAAACACTCACATCCGATTTTCTATTCTCAACTCTATTTCATTTAAATATTCATTCTTTATTCATTTTTTATTATTTCCTCTAAAATTCTTTTTTTTTTTTCACAACTCCCAAAATACCTTCCTTTCCCATTTTCCTCCTCCCTCTCCCTCTGTTTCCGTTGTATATCCTCTCCCTCTTTTTTTTTTTTTCCCCACCACCCACGTACCACTTCTTTTTCTTTCTTTTTTCTTTTTTCTTTCCTTTTTTTTCCCCACCACCCACGTACCCCCCTCCCTTTCTTTTTACTTCTCCCCCACCAGACATACATCCCCCCTCACCTCCATTTCATTTTTTACTCTCAGACCTCACAGTGAGTACCCCTCCCCCATTTTTTTTTCCTTAGGTCTCAACCCCCCTCACGTCTCTCTTTCCCCCTTTATTTATTTATTTATTTTCACTTTGTTTGTTCTTTCTTCATCACGTTTGTGATTGTGTGTTTTTTTGTTTTTATTTTTTTTATTTTTGTGATTATATTCTTTTGTTTGTGTTTTTTTTATTTTGTTTGTTTGTTTGTTTTGTGTGTGTGTGTGTGTGTTTTATTTTGTGGTTGATTCAGGGGCAACGCGAGTGAGATAGATCGGCATCGTGGATCTCGTTTTTGGTTGATGGCAGAGAATAGTTGGTTCCCATGGCTTTGATAGCCACAGAGCAGAACAGAAGAAAGAAAAAAGGAAGAGAGAGGGAGTGAGGTTTCAGAAAACAAAATAATAAAAAAATAAAATTGTAAATAAACAGTGTAAGGCATAAATGACTTGCAATTGTAGCAAAAACCCATTTTGCCTCACGTGAAGCTCATCCATTGGGAGCCATTTTTTGGACTTGTGAGCTATATTTGAGTTTATTTTGGCTTTTGACAAACCCATTGGAATGCTCTAACACTATCTACAAGCATACAGGACAAATTTTGATAATATAGGCATGCCAAAACATGAAATGATGATTTAGGTTCTTTTCAAAAACCATTGGTGTCTTTCAGTTTTCAAAGCAAAAGAGAGTAGAAGAAGTTATTATCAAAAAAAAAAAAAAAAGTAAAAGAAGTCCATAAGCAAAAGAGGTTCCTTGTGTTAGAAGAATAGGTATGCGTGTTTTAAAAGCAAAGGCAAGTCATTCATATAAAGGTAGAAAGGGAAATGTCACGCTTTCTAAGGGCTTGTTTAAGTTTATAAATTGATTTATTTTTTAAGTAAATTTATGAACAGTTTACTTAATTAGTTTTTCTCTTTAAAAACCAAATAAGTCAAGGAATTTAAACTATTTATTGTACAAAAATTTGTGTGTTTAATAGAGTTTGGTGGAAAAAGCTAGGGAAGAGGATCCCCTCCCATTGAAATTCTCTCATTCCCTCTAATTTTTAATTAAAATTATGACATATGATACTTAAAAAAATCCAATAGTCTCAAAACACTCATAAAAATCACACAAAATCGAATAAGTGCCGCATGTTATAATTCTAGATAAAAATTGAAGGAAATTAGAAGATACAATGAGAGAGAATCTTTTCTCAAAAGGTAGAATCTATTTTATATAAACTCTCAATAGGAAATCTCAGTCTGACAATGGGAGGTAAGATATTAGGTATAGGATTACGCGAGAGTGATAGATGTTAAGCTTTGGGTTATACAAGATGACATAAATTTGTTTGTTCAATTGCAACTTCAAGTTGTGGAAATAGTGTTGGATGCAAAATTTATTGTACATAGATATGTTAAGTTGTTAACTAAAATCCAGCAGTACTACGTACAAACAATATTCCTCTTTACTTATGGTTGATTGTAGAGAATTCCTTAATAAGATTCCTTAAATTAGGATAAATCACTACTTTAGGGAAGCTAAGCAATATGCGAATGCTTTGCTGAGACGTAGTACTAATCAACAAGAGTGACTTTGTCATCTTTAGGGAACTCTTGTTGATTTTTAATATGTTTTCAAACTTGATTTAGTTTGCATGTACTATAAAAATACAATGCTTTAAGTTTATAAGACTCTAACTTTTCTTTATCATAAAAAAAATAATAATAATAATAACTTTTTTAAGTTTACGCAGATTCCTTTATTACCAAAAAAATAAAATAGTATTTACATTATTCAAAATGGACACAAATGCCTCTTAAGAGCTCAGTTCGAAGAATAGAAGTTCAAATATGCAATTTAACTAGGGGAGCTCATGGGTCAATTGGGTTCAGATTGTGGGTTAGACTGTCACTAGATTTTATCCCTTCAAGTTGGGAAAC
Organism: Fagus sylvatica; assembly: GCA_907173295.1. NCBI lineage: Eukaryota > Viridiplantae > Streptophyta > Magnoliopsida > Fagales > Fagaceae > Fagus > Fagus sylvatica. The sequence goes on from OU015772.1 coordinate 23,857,024, forward strand.
TATTCGCACAATCGCACCCCATTTTGAATGGATGATTGAGTCTTGGTTATTAGATTTGGACAAATTTTAATACAAAATAATGAAAATACCCAATTTTTTTTTATAAAAAAAAATCCCTTAATTTTCCTACATTTTAAAGGAAACCAAACATAAGCAAAGTAAAACATTCAGACAAATTGCTCACCAAATCAGACAATCACGTAAAAAAATATTTAAAAAATAGGGTATAGGGATAAGGGTGACGACTGCCGAGTGATGACTAGTGATCGGTGTGCTACGTGTACAACATACATAATATGTGTAGCACTGGGCCACTGGCACATGGGCTAGGCTTTACAAGGAGGAGGAAAAAGACAAAAACAGCAAGCTACTTTAGGCTCCAACAACTTTGGGGATTGGTGATGATGACTCATCGCATTGGATCCGGCTTGTTTTCAGTGTTTCAGTGCATTGAAGCTAAACCGTTCTCTCGTATTGGATCCGACTTACCTCCAGTGTTCCAGTACACTAGAGCCGTTGCAAGCGTGATACATATTTAGTTTTGACCATATGTATGCATCGCAACGGCTCCTGAAGCACTGAAGCCAAACCGGTTCCCATGACATTTGGGTGATTAGGCTAATGCTTTCTTTTCCACTTTCATGTTCAGAGTAGTACAGGATCACAACTTGACTTTTCCTTTTCCTTTTTTTCTTTTTTCTTTTGTGACGTATAATTCAACCCAAAAAAAAAAAAAAAAAACTAGTACTAAATACAAACTAAAAAGATCTTGTATTATAATTTTCATTTGAATAAACTCATCTCACTCTATTTTTAACTCTTGGGTTAATTTAGATGGGTAAAAAATAAGGAGAAAAGAAAGGAAATAAGAAAAAATAAATTGTTTTTCATTGTTTGGTTGAGGAGAGGAGGGAGGAAAATGAGGTTGCCATTTTTCACTTTGGCGCTTACAAAACCTTTTCTACTTAAATTGGAGAGAAAGTTGGATAGAAAAAACGATTGTAAGAAGTTTGGAAGTCCAAAAAACTTATTTCACTCTTTACATTTCAATTTATTTATTTTTTATTTTTTATTTTTTTTGGTAATAAAGATAAAAATGCATGTGATTATGTGAACTATATGTTTTATTTTATACTTTTCAATCCTTCCAACTAAATACACATAATAGAAAACAAAAATCTTTTATTTCTTTCAACTTTTTCATCATCCCAACCAAACAGAGCCTTTAACCTCTTAAGCCTAAACCTGCTTTTAACATTCCTCAATTTAGTAATTCCACATTGATTCGCCCAATTCTGTATTTCTTTTCTTTTAAATGGACGTTACAAATTTACAATGCATCGTACAGTTTGCATCTCTGACACATTGTTTAATATCATGACTCAGTTAGTTGTTGCATCTTCCAAACAATCTTTCCATATTCTTCACCGCATGCACTCATTGTTTTCCTAGCAAAATAACGGAACTAATTACTAATTAGATAAAGGAACAAATTTAACGGAACGAATTAATTTAATACAACTACGTTACTCTTTTTATATTTTCTGAATAATACACCTACGTCACCTGGAGAGCAATACTGCTGCATTAACACAACTCGTAACTGTCACACGTCTTTTCTTTTCTTTTCCTTCTTTCTGGTAGCACGTAGCAGCACGCTTCCTTGTACAGCTCATACTTAATTGTTAACACACAAAATTTTAAAGTCGGTGACAAATTGAAATCAGTGATGGTCGAGATTGGTAATGTGTCCAGCACTAAAAAAAAAATTTGAGAATCGCTAATATATCAAGAACTAATAAAAAATATGTTTATCTTGTAGCATTACTCTTATTTCCATCAAATTTATTGTATAAAAGTGTTTACGAATTACAATACTCTTATTTTCATAACTCGTTGAAGTAGTAAATGATGAGTGATTGAATATCATTTTCACTACCTACATAGATTTTTTCAATTAATCACAAGTTCAACATGTTGTGAATTTGAGTGTGCAAAAAAGTGGGTTCCTACATTTTCTCTTTTTATCTTATTATTTTCAAACAAGCAGAGTACAATTATCCCCATTGGACAGTGCTTGGCACGCGCCAGATACCCACGTAAACAAACAGGGTAAGCATTTGGCGGCATTACTTCACCACCACCACCACTCCAAAATTCCTCTTTAAATATACACACACACACGCACAATCATATTCCGTTACCTTTCTCATTTTTTTGCATTGCTTCAAGTAACCACCTCTCTCTCTCTCTCTCTCCCTCGCTGTGTTCGTGTTCAAAACCCTAGCATCCGCTAGAATAGAACAGAGTTCCATTTCTCTCTGAGTTTCACAGAGTTAGTTTCACTGAGCGAGCAATGGGAGCTTGTATAAACTTTGAAGCTTTGAGTGACCGGACTAAGTTGAAGCACGTCCACGACAACGTTCACGGCAACATCTATCTCGAGCCGGTATATGCTTCGCTTCAGCACCTTCTTCTTCTTCTTCTTTGTTCAAGTTTCAGAATTTTCTCCTTCGTTTTAGCTTCTTGAATCATTGTTTTCTGTTTATGTCTTTGTTTTCCGCTTTGAATTGGTTTATATCTCAGAGAAATGTAGAATTAGTGAATGAATTTCGGATTCGTATCCTTCGGAGCTTTAGAATAGTGACCGAGTGGATTGAAGTGAAAGTGTGAAACTATATATGTAATTTCAATTCGTAAATTGTTTTTGTTATGTTTGCTTTCGTGTTTTCTGCTTTATTTTCGTTCCTATCTGAGAGAAACGCATAGTTCTTGATTGAATTTTTAAACTAATATGTTTTGGAGCCGTAGAACTGTGATTGAGTAAACGAAGGCGTTGTATTTGTTTGTGTTTTCTGCTTGAACTTGTTCATAGCCGAGAGAAATGTGTAATTCTTCAATAAATTTTGAATAACCGTTTTTAAGAGCTACGAAATTGTGTTTTTGGTCTATTAAGAATTTCATATAATTTGGCTTCTTAAATCCTCATATATGTTTGTGCTTTCTGCTTGAACTTGTTCATAGCCGAGAGAAATGTGTAATTCTTCAATTAATTTTGAATAACTATATTTAAGAGCTACGAAATAGTGCTTTTAGTCTATTTAGAATTTTATTAAAAAAAATTCTTCTCTTCTATTGCGGAACACAGAATTGCAAGTATGATGTGAAATCAAGAAATATTTCAGGATTTGGAATTAGATTTTCTTGAATGGAAAATTTCTATGAGAATTTGAGCAACTGTCTGATTAATAATTTGACAACGGAGATTTTTATTTTGAAAAATTGATTTATAATAAGAAAATCAATTAAAGTCAACCTTATTCAGAACAGAGTGAAACTATTGAATATCTTAATATTTTTGTAGGGAAAGTAAAGATTCTGTTTAAGACTTTAATAACTGACTTCTATAGTTCTCTTTGTTATCAGGTAAAAAAAAAAAAAAAATTTAATTTTTAAATTTTTAAATTTTTTTTTGCATTATAATTGTGTATGATTCTGTTATGTCATTAACCATTCTTGTTATATATGGTTGAGTTAGCTTTCTCTTGTTTTCTTGCAGCTCTTTCTGAAGTTTATTGATACTGAAGAGTTTCAGAGGCAAGTTTGTTTTAACTTTATAACTATGTAACGGTTGTTTTTCTTATTATAGTGAATTACAATTACTGTTCTTTGATGGATTTACTACTTATTGCAGGCTTCGCGAGCTAAAGCAGCTTGGTGAGTCAACCTTTACCAGAATTTTTTTTTTAGGAAAATTAGATTTATAAATAATTAAGGAAGTGTACATCTGCTGAATATTGTAAATTCACAGGCATAATATAGTAATATCTTTTACGTAGTTTTTGAAGGAATTAATGCGAATTATATTTCTGATTGGAATTAAAGGATGCATGAGTTTACTTTATTGTATTTAAATTCTTACATCCCTTGGCACTTTCTCATAGTATCTGTTTATATCACAAACTTCAGGTGTTAAAACTTTTATTTTTCCATTATGGCTTTCACATAGCACAATAAATCAATGAACCAAGCTGTGACGCTGATTAAAGATTTCTGATGTAGTTATTGTAGCAATTGAAAGATAAATAATTTGAGTGTAAGCCTAATATTAAAATCAGTTTTCATAACATTATTTCCAAAATTGAAAAAAAAAATATATATCTTGAGTTCAAATTAAGAATCCGGTACTTATGACAACAAATTAATACTACTGTACGATTTTTAGCTTTTGTGCATTTTTACTTTCAGCTGACTTTGAAGGTTCCAGCTTATGCAAACTGCTTAAGTGTTTAACATTTTGTCTATTTTCATCATAATTTTTTGCTGTACAGTTTATTTCAAAAAATTGAGCCTCATTGACTACAATTCCCTCTCAGCATGTTAAATTATATTCACTTATGAGGCAAAAAGAAGTATGTTGAGTGCAATGCATTTCTGATATTATCTATACAGGATACTGGTGGGCTTAAACTTGTTACTAATTTAAATTTTACTTTTATTTCAGGTTTGTCACACATGGTTTACCCTGGGGCAGTGCATTCTCGGTTTGAACATTCACTAGGGGTGTATTGGTTGGCTGGCAAAGCTGTTGAATATATTAAAAAACATCAAGTGGGAACATGTCCTTATGCTGTGATTTCATTTTGGATGCTATTATTGAGAATATTATCTTTATCCAAACCCCATCCTTGCAGGGCTTGGAGCTTGGTATTGAGCGTTCAGATATTGAAGCAGTAAAACTTGCTGGTGACTAATTTTACCTGTCATAACAAATTCTTTGTTTATCACTTGATTTAACCTGTCTATTCTTCTCTTGATTGTCTTTCTAGGACTACTGCATGATGTTGGCCATGGGCCATTCAGCCATATGTTTGAGCGCGAGTTTCTTCCCCGTGTTCATAATGGCTTCACATGGTGACTATCTGTCTAACATTCATCCTAAGAAAAAATAATCAAATTTTGAATAGATAAGATTGTATTGTTCACATATATAACCTTTCTGTTTACAATACATAGTCATTTGACATATGAAGGTAGAGAAGTTGGAATCACCATCTTTACACCAATATGCTATCGGTACATAATAAGATTTCTTCTTCCATAATATTGGCTTCACTGTACATGATTTGTTTTATTCATGAAATTAATTATTAAAATAATTTTATTCATGAAACCAGAATTGTTCAAGACGAATAGGTCTGTCCCCTGCCTGCTCGATTCTTGTCAGTTTCTTTGAGATGAACTCGGTGTCTTTTGAATGTCATACCAGCATAGTTCTACTGAATATTATAAGTCATAATAATTTTAGTAGCATAACTTCAAATGTCAGTTGAACTTCTAGGTCACTTATTCAAATTGCTGATGTACTTATTAGCACATCTTTTTCAAGGTAAACTGGTATGGTTGTCATGGCATTGTCTACAGAGACTTTTTGAATCTTGAGCTTGTCTAAGGTTTTGAATAGTGCTTATGCATGTGCCAGTACAAAGGAACCAACCTCAAGATATCTTGCTGCGCTCTATATCTCATCCATCCTCTTAATTGCTTTCCCAGGCAGATACTAATTTATTTTCAAAGAAGAATTAAAATTTGTTAGATTGAATAAGAATTCTAATAATTCATTGTATAGCTTGTCAGTAGATTCATCAGTGAATTAATATTGTCAAAGAGTATTGTAGTTTGATGTTTCTTTTAATTGTGATTTATGATTGGTTTTGCTACCTGACCATAAGAAAAGTGCCACCTTGTATCCCTTTTACACTTGTTCACTATTTACACTCTAAAGAATGAATTATTGTGAGAATTAAAGATAATATGCTTCTGTGCACTGTCTTTTTAGTAGCATATGCTTTTTACCCTCTTTTTTTTCAGTCTTACTAGAATGTTATTAGATAAGAGTCAAATAATCTTTTCATTTCTGTGACAAAGTCTTGTGTAATTTATTACTCCTTACTTTTATTTTAACTGTAACTGGTAATTGCCTTTTCATTTGAGAATTTAATCTTTTAGTTATTTGTGTGGTTATTACTTGAACATTTCCAGGTCTCATGAGGACATGTCTGTGAAGATGGTTCAACACATTGTTGATGAGCACCATATTGAAATTGGTGATGAATGCCTCCTTAAGAAAGTGAAGGTTAAATGTTATGTATCGATGTGTGTTCCTTTTTTTATTAACAGTCAAGTTCTCCCAGAACATCACTTTTACAGCTATTGAAATCCCATCATGAAGCACAAGCTTCAATTTTCTGAATTTTCATCAACACAGGATATAAAATAGTTGGAGTCGCTCATTTTTCCACTTGCTTTGTTTTGGTTGAAGATCTTTCTGCTGAGACTGTACTATTGCGTACTTCCATTTTTCTTACCATTGATGTCTTTTCTTGTTCACATCTTATGGTTACTGAGATTATTTCTGTGTACATGAAGATTAGTGGATATAGATAGATTAGTAAAATCCAGCAATTACAGAATTGCAATTGTTGGGGGCTTAATATATGTACGTTCTCTTGGCAGCAAATGATCGTTGCAAGCTCTGAACATGATTTAACTGAAGTAAGTTATTATAGTCCAAGGTTTTATTTTGGCATTTTCTTTATCTCATAATACCTTTCACAACTTCTTTTGTTATGCTTGTCTCTTTATTTTCAACTTCTATAGGATCTTCTGTTGTCATTTCCCCTTCTAATGATTCTCTTGAAAGTAGAATACGACGGAAAAGCATTTCTTGTATGATATTGTTGCAAACGGTCGAAATGGAATAGATGTTGACAAGTAAGTCAATATTGCTACTTTTCATTTTGGATGCTTTCTGACATTATAGTAGTTATAAATGTCATTCTTCTGCAGGTTTGACTACATAGTTCGGGACTCTCGAGCTTGTGGTCTAGGCTGCAATTTTCAGTTTGAGAGGTATGTATTGGCATCGTCTAGAGGGCTTACTTATATTTAGTTACATGCTTTGGGGAACTCTGTTCAAATTAATTCAAAGCCTGTGTGACATTTGCAAATGTACAGGAGTTTAAACATGGCTTACAATAAATTGTACACATACTTTATATTATTACCCTATTCTTTTGTCAAGCAAGCACTTTTAAGAGAACCACTTTTGCCATTAAATTTGCAGGTTGATGGAAACTATGCAAGTTATGGGTGATGAGATATGTTACCGTGCGAAGGATTGTTAGTATATGTTGAAAATTCTTTCATCACTTTTTACTTTAGAACTTGTTATATTCTTCATGTTGTATTGATTTCTTTGTCAGATCTGACAATCCACAAGTTATTTGCCACTCGTGCTGATTTGCATCGAACAGTCTATACACATGCTAAAGTGAAGGTGCCAAATCCCACCTACATTGTTAACATGGAACTTCAAAATAGTAGTTGCAGCATAGATGTCTTTAATCTGTATTTGAACACTAAATGCATTAATTTGACAGTGATTCTTTTGTCAGGCAATAGAACTCATGGCTGTTGATGCTCTGTTAAAAGCAAATGATCATCTTGACATTGCATCCTCAATTCATCAACCTGCAGAATTTTGGAAGGTTTGAACTTTACACATTATTAGAGTCGGATTGAGACTTCTAAGTTTTACTTTACGGCACTGACATGGTCTATCTGAAAGTGCAGTTGGATGACTCAATATTAAAAAGAATTGAAATTTCTCCTGAACCAGAGCTCAAGGAAGCAAGAGACTTGATCCTACGCATTCGAAGAAGAGAACTATATGAGGTAAATTGATACAATAGCAAGATGGGGAAGAGGTAGTAATGTTTGAAATTCTTCATGTCTCAAATTATTTAACGGCTCCTAGAGTATCTTTGATAATATCAACTGTAAAGGAAGTATAATTTTGTCTGACTTGATATGTTTTTCAGTTCTGCAATGAGTTCTCTGTCCCAAAGAACAAGATGGAGCACTTCAAAGACATCACTCCCCGAGATATCATTTGCTCCCAGGTCCAAAAAGTAATATGACTTTACCATAGTCTTTGTTTCTCAAAAGCGGACAAAAAGTATCCTAAAGTGTAATTTTTCAACCAGGAATCGGGTGGTGTGCCACTAAAAGAAGAAGATATTGTTGTGAGCATTGTTAAGATCGATTTGACACGAGGGAGGAACAACCCTCTTCAAAGGTACTTGAGAAAGACTCAAACAATGATTATAATGAAGGCAATGTTCATATTTTGCATACTGTTTGATGAATTTGCTAATTCTGATCTTATTTAACAAATGATCTTCTTCCTCATGCATGTTTCTCCTCACCCAGCATCAATTTTTTCGAGGTACTGTGATCACTTCTATGCCTAGATTCTTTTATGTTTTTGCTAATCATTGTTCTCTTTAAGCTTGACTAAGGATTAACAGGTGTTATTTTCAGTTTCTATGGAATATTTTAACTATAATGCTGCAGGTTAGCGTATGGTGACTTCAATCTCTGTGATATAGAGGGTAGCCAACAACTTTAGCTTAAGAATGAATATCTGGAATCAAGACCATTTATGTTTAGAAATTAGTTACTTATGCCTGATTACATGGTGAATTTAGTGATATTGTATGCAATATCCTTGATGAATTAGATTACAAGGACTTGAAAGCCCACATACAAAAAATTCTTTACTATGCAGGCTAACTAAAGCTTTTACCTAATGCTTTAGGAATTACCAGTACCTAAACTTCCCCTTCTTTGTTTACTGATAATGAATCCCAACCTCATCAAAGGCACTGCTTTTGAATTTTAATCCTTCTTGAAACTGAATTGGTTTGACTGATTGTAAATTCATGAAGAAATAGTTTCTTTTTTTGAGGGTATAATATTACTTGCGCATTGTGAGAATTAACAGCTTGACTTTTGTCAGGATTATGAGAGCAAGGTGAAAATTCCAATCCAAGATGATCGCGTCAGCCACTTGCTGCCTGCATTTTACCAAGATATGATAGTGAGGGTGTACGCTAAGAAGCCTGGACTGGTTTGTGGGAAATAAGATTTCTGATATTGCTAAGTTATCAATATGGTTAGGATATTTCTTTATGACCATGAATTATATGCAAATGTTACATACAGGTGGAAGCAGTGTCTCTGGCTTTTGAAAACTTTCAGCTGAAGACTTATGGAATGAAACCACAGGTTCATGCAACTCCTGAGTCGAAGAAGCGCCGAAGACAATTGCTAAAAGTTGCGGCTGACCTTTAGGTTTCTCTTAATAGGAATAGGTACATACTCATTGATAATGAAACATATTAGTGCCGTGAGCAAATGTGCGAACTCCCTATACTGAATAATATGAGCAAATGTGTAAATCCATATATCTGGTTGCCGGGTACAGATGTATAAAATGAATCTCTCTCTCTCTCTCTCTTAGTTTGCCTGGGTACCCCAGCTTAAAATTTCCATGTCCTCCTATGGTTATGTTGATTGCGAATCTGGTTTTTGTATTCAACTAATGAGATATGGAATTGATTTTTTCTTCATGCAGAAGATGGTATAAGAAAAACAACAGGTGATGATTTGGTGGAATTACTTGAAAAACTCTTCTCTAGGAAAGCTTAAATTAAATGGGATTTTAGACCTTAGTTATATTCAAAATTCGTAAACTACAACTTCCTAATTAGTTGTGGCTACTTTTATTGTTTCTAATTTGGATGCTTTTTGGAGAAATTGAGAGTTGTTCCCTTAGAAATATGGATATGGATGCAACATGATAATTCTTGAAAAATTAGGACACGGTGGATGTACGATAATTAATTTACTAAATATATAAGTATTTTGTTTATTTATAGACATATTTTAGGTTTATTTTCATGTTTTTAAAATAAATAACTACTATCAAATCTTCAAAAACATATATAAATCAAGTGAATTATTTTAAATATATAAATAAAATTTCCTCCCAACACTATAAGGACGGAAAATAGTTTTATACTATGGTTGTATGCAACTATATCTTACAGTTGATAGGAACCCACACCCATGGATCCCACATGATGAGACATCAGCTACATATAATTGTTACACAAGTTTCTAACTCCACTAAAGACAAATAAGTAGATGTGTGTCCCTGTAGTTCATAAATCTTAGGTTAATATTCCTTTGTTAAGAACAGCAAGTGGTGGGAACTTTTAAGGAACTTTGTCGTTGCCATATTTCATATATTTTTCTTTAGCAACATTAAATTTTCGCTTAATATACCAATGATAATACATCCGAATCCGTTTGCCCAACATTAAAATTCCACTAAAATATTTTTGACAGTAAGCTTCTTTATTCCATAAGCTTTTTCCCTTCACACCTTTACACATTTGAACTCCCCACCCCTCCTTAAAGGTTTTTCCTTGGAAAAACCTTTTTGAAATTAGGAACAAAATTAATCTAAAAGTCTTCTTAAATTTTGAAAGGGGTAATTGATTTTGTTTAATTGGATAGGTAGAAATTATAATTTATTGATATTTAGGTAAGGGCATAATCAAATTATGTTGAAGGAGAGATGGTTTTGATTAATTAAGGCTTTTGAGGTTTTTATTTTGTTTGTCGTAATGTCGACTTCATTGGTGACCATTTTTGCATTTTGTTTCAACTGAGTAATGAATAAATCTCATAAAAAAAAAAAAAAATTGAGTAATGAATAAATTCTATTATTATGTATTTTTGTTTTGGAAAATCTTTATATTGATTTGACCAACCCAAAATCTAATATTCACGGTAATTAAAATGTTCTAGAGAATAAGAAACAAAACCCCACCAAACTTGAGCTTGAAATGATCTCTCTTAGTCTCCTTAAGTAAATTGATAAAGTTCAACGAATTAAGATCCTTTAGAGTTTAGATTTTTTAGATTAATTCCACAAAATAATTTTTTATTGATTTATTTATATATGGCATCCATTAATGAATTTTTAATTCTTTAAATGATTTATGCTGCAATTTTAAATAAAAACACCTAAGGTTTGTATTCTTATTTCTTTTTCTTCTTTTTTTATTGGCTAAAATTCTATCCTTAATTCTTTTTATACTTATCTAATACTTACATGATAATTAATTTGGAATAATTAATCTTAGCACATATTTACAAATATGTTAGATAACACTTTTTATCGGACATAAAATAATTCATTAATTTAATTGTATTTATGGTCCAAACATAAATTTTCGGATTATACCGAGTGCGGGCATTTTAGTATTTTACTTTAACAAATTTGAACTAAAACGTAGACTTTACGCTATGTAACGGTCCAATATAAATAAACACAACACACAAAGCAGTTCTTCATTCATCACTCTCTCTCTCTTTCTTGCTTTCTGTCCAAGGCTTGAGAATCACTCCAAGCTTCCAAACCCTAGCTCTCTCTCTCTCTCTGTGATCGATCGCGAATTTGAGATAGCTCGGCCACGCAATTTCGAATCATTCTGTGTCTCTCACTCTCAGGTTTGCTATTAGAATTTCTTTAGCTTTTAGAATTTAATCCTCAAATCATTTGCTTTTACAAGCTATGATCGCACCGAGTTTTTCGATGATCAAACCCATTCTCTACCCTGGAGAAAATAACGAAAGTAATTCACTTTCGTTATTTTCTCTAGGGCTCGCCGATGGATCGGCAATTAGGTTTTTGGGTTTTCGGGTATATATATTTGATAAGGGATTGGAATAATTTGGAATTGATGGAACAGAGAATGGGATGGATGAGTTGGTTGGTTATCAAGGATTTTGTTAGGGTTTCTGATTTGGATCAGGAAGAGAGTGATTTTGATTTTGATTTTGATTTTGGATGATTCTCTTTGTGGAACACTTTTTTCATTGTTTCCTATATCTTTGGTTTATAGAATGGAGATTAAGACTGCTAGAATAAACCCAGAGGCAACAGAAAGATCAGTTTTTGACCGAATTGGAGGAGTAGGAAGAGCACCTTTAAACAGCAACAAGATAATATGCAAATTTTGGCTTAATGGTAGATGCCTCAAAAAGCCATGTAGGTTTGCTCATTGTGAAAGTGAAACACCAGTTCTGGCTGCCGATCACCGTCCCAGGAAAATTCCTTACTACCATCCCTCCCGGAACACATTGGTTTCGAATCATACTTGGCGAAGGGCTCCTAGGAATTCAGAAAATGTTAAGGAGAAGGTTGTTGACAAGTCTTTCGGAAATCTAACTAAGAAGTCTTCAGACTTGAAAAAGAAGTCGCCGGAGAAGGTTGTTGACAAGTCTTCCGAAAATCTACCTGGGAAGTCTTCAGACTTGGAAAAGAAGTTGACGGAGAATGGTCCTAAGTTTGCAGAAAAGGTTGCTGAGAAGTCTTCGGATACTGCTCCTGAAAATGATTCTAATTTGGAGAATGTTGTTGAAGAAAAGTCTCTGGAGCATGTTCCTAAGAAGACCCCAGAAAGGGTTTGTGAATTCTGGGTGCAGGGGAACTGTGTTCATGGTGATCAGTGCCCTTACCTGCACTCATGGTTTCGTGGGGATAAGTTTTCAATGTTGGCACAGCTTCAAGGGCACAAGAAGGTACTTGTTTGTGTTTTGATGAACTGTTATTCTTTCGTTTTCATTAGTATTATGATTTAATTAATTGTTTCATCATTTGAATACTAAAATAGCCTAATCATGATATCTAGATTATAGAAGTTTAATTTGGTTTCCTATACAAGAACACAGAAGATTATACGCTTTATTGCTATTTTTGCTATGGAATTCATAAATGAAAACTGATAGGATACAAAAAAGAGAATATTGGTTTATAGAAAATATATCTTAGATAGAGTAAGTTGTTTTGGAAAACCATATTTATGAGTTTTTCCTGATTACAGGCAGTGAATGGAATTGCGCTTCCTCAAGGAAGCAACAAGCTCTATTCAGGTAGTAGTGACGGAACTGTCCGGCTTTGGGACTGCCATACTGGTAAATGTGCTAATGTGATTAACCTTGGTGGCGAAGTTGGATCTGTTTGTAGCGAAGGCCCATGGGTCTTCGTTGGCATGCCAAATGTTGTGAAGGTGAGCTTTAAACTGATAAATTTTTTGTTCCAATTTTGCGGTTGTCCTTTATTTTTTGCTTTGGTCAGTTCAAGATGTGAACTGGATTTGACATGTTGGTGATGGCTGCAGGTGTGGAATACTGAATCAGGTGCTGAATACAGTCTCAATGGACCTGTTGGGCAAGTCAATGCATTGACAGCTGTTAAGGATTTGCTTTTTGCTGGGGTAGAGGTAAACTACTTTGCCAACAGTTTAGAATTCTTCTATTCTCTAACTATTGTTAAAGCCATTTGCTTTTACTTATTTAAAGAAGAAAAAAAATCCATGTTGATGCTTGGGGTCTCACTAGATTTTGGTGTTCAGTGTTTTATGCATTTTGTATCCAGTACTTAGATCAGTCACTATTCAACATTGTTTTTGTCTTCATGCATTTTACACCATTGTTCTGCACAACATTCATATTCTTATAAAGTTGGTCTGAAATTAATTTATTATTACTTTTGGTTACAGGACGGTGTTATTTTGGCATGGAAAGGCACTAATGAAACTAATGTTACCTTTCAAGTAGCTGCAACCCTTAAAGGCCACACACGTGGTGTAACATCTTTAGTTGTTGGAGGCAAGAGGCTGTACTCAGGTTCCATGGACCATACAATAAGGGTAAGTTGTCCCTTTATGATTTTTCCCTGCTGCCTATCTGTTCTGTTGTGAATAGTGATTGAGGAGTGATACAACTTGATTATTTACGATTTATTGGTACTTTCTTCTTTTTTATTTGGTTCTGTTGTGTGTTGCAAATTGAACAACTTTTGACAAGGCATGTATGCTGGAAGCATTGTGTTTGGATCCATATCTAATATAGATAACTTGGTGCTGCCTTTTTGTTTTATCCTTGATTTTTCCCCTCTTCAAATCTTAAATAGAACTGATATGATGTGCTCTCCCTCATGTTTTTTGCAAGCAAAAATAACATTTTATTGTTTGCAGACTTGAGTGACTGAATTTTTTTTTTTTTTTTTTTTTTTTTATTAAATGTATATGACATGATGCTGATATGCTTTGAATTGATTTAACTGTTCCTCTTGTCACAGTTATTTTCTTTATGTGCACAAAGATCATATATTATGATTTGATTTATATAATATAAAAAATCATTAATTATTTTTTATTCTTTTTTGTTTCAGGTTTGGGATCATGAAAACTTGCAGTGTATTATGACACTGAATGGGCATGATGATGTTGTGAAGTCTCTCATGTGCTGGAATCAGTATTTTTTGTCTTGTTCATTGGATTGCACGTTAAAGGTGTGGGCTACTACTGAGGAAGGCAGCTTGGAAGTAATCTATACTCACAGTGAGGAACATGTAAGTTATTGGACCACAATCAGTATGTAAACAGTGTTATCAAATCTTCTCTTGAAGTCATTTAGCACAAGAAACAATCTTTACAAGTCTTGTATTGATAAACTTTGTTTTTAGGTTTACTTCATTGACCTAATTGGATGACATGATTTTTCATGTTACAGGGTATCCTTGCACTTTGTGGGATGACTGATCTGGATACTAAACCAATATTGTGCTGCTCTTGCGATGACAATTCTGTTCACCTCTATGAACTGCCATCGTAAGTACTATTTCTCTTTGCTAAAATCTTTCTTCTTTTTCCCCCCTGGCTGTGACTGATATCAGTTATTGTTGTTTTAGATTCACTGACAGGGGCAGATTATTTGCAAAGCAAGAAGTTCATACCCTTCAAATAGGTCCGGGCGGCCTCTTTTTCACTGGGGATCGGACTGGTTTGCTGACAGTGTGGAATTGGCTAGCAGAAGCCGTGCCCAAGACTAGTCAAGCATAGTTTTTATTAATTAGGGCAAACAATTTTGGGAATCAATGTATACAGTATTGTGAGTTTAGGAAATTCATGTTATTATGAACTTTTTTCGGATAGAAAAATGTAAATGCCTATTAGTAGTATATAATGAAAATAGTGTGACTTCATTTTCCTAGCTTCTTTTTCTTTTCTTTCCCAGCATATTGAACATTTTAACTTCCCATTATTTAACTTGAGAACTGATAATGGATTTTATTAATTAAGAATTTGGTTTACTGTTTTTGTCTTCTGCCCGCCCCCATGGAAAGGTGAACAAGACAACGTTGGAAATCCGGATGAACATTTGAGTTAGGTGAACACGTGAAATAGTGTGACTACTATTTTGTTTTCGCTACAACTTTGTTTTGCCGACGGCTTTGAAAATTTTATTTAGGGGAGTTATTAATTAAAAAAAAACGTAAACCTTGAAGATTTGTTACGAGTAAAGCATGTTCCGATCACGACAACAAATTATATTAATATAGTTTATAAAATTCCTTCTTGTAAAAATAATAATAATTAAAAGTGAGTCTTTAGAAGACAAATAATAAACAACACATGTTACATTTCCATTTCCATTTCAAGGTTGTTAATGAAGGAGAATCGAAATTACGAAAAGTGATGTACATGTCACATTTATGGATTGACATCAGGTGCAATTGCTACCTCAATTGCACCTATGCAATTGTTTTCAATGGTTGAGATTAAAAGATAAAATGATTCACTTTTAATCTCAACCTTTGAATAAAAAAAACTTAAACTTAACTTTTTCACTTTTTATTCTTTTACCTTTTTACCCTTATATTTTTTGAGTTTTAAAACTAGCAATTACATGGTGCAGCAATTGCACCCGATGTCAATCCCACATTTATTGCTTGTTTTGTAGAAGACGTGTCTTTAAAGTATTTATAGAAATTAAACTAAACCTTCCCTTAACTCCATCGCACTCAACTGGTTGCCAATCAAAGCAAAGATTTGGACTCCAGTCTCCATAGAAAGAGTGTGTGAGTTCTGTCTCTCTCTAAAATGGTCCATATGGAGTCATGAAGGAATTTGTTAAACGAACACGTACGTAGCACGCTTTATCTTTTTGTCGTAAGCCCTGACACGGCAGTCACGAGGAGAGAGAGAGAGAGAGAGAAGTATTAAAACTTTTAGTTTTGGCTTCGAGATACGGGTTATAGCTAAAGCTTGAATGAATGAATCTGGCTCTCCCAAACTACACGCTGCTTGCCACGACAACCCCTCCCATATCCAAAAGACCCAGTACTAGTACTAGTAGTAGTAGAAGACTAAACAAGTCTCTGAAAAACCAGAGTGTGAAAACGACATCGTTTTACATGAATTGAATCAGAAGTAGGTCAATTGGGTCATTTTAACTTTGACGCGACCCCCAAGAAATCCATGTCTTCATTCCCGGCTTCGATTCCACTTCGTTCGGGTCATTTCCATTTCGCCACTCCTTCTCTTACGCTTTCTTCACTACTCACTCCGATCTCTCTCCAAAACCTAATCTTCTTCTTCTTCTTTTTCTTCTTCTTTACCGTAACTATAATGCTTTCGACTACAGAGAACCAAACCCCAACAAACATCAGCTCAGGTTAAACCAAACCATGGAGCTCAACAACAACAGCAACGACGACGACACTCACGCCAAGCTCGACGAGCCGAGCCGAGCCATGCCTTTCGAAATCGACCTCAACGAGCCTCCTCTCTCTTCTCCTCGCGATTCCCTCCCCGCCGCTGAGCTCTCTCCGCCGCCGAGCCGACACCGCGTCGCGCTTCTTGATATCAATGCGGCTCCGCCGAGCGAAGCCGAGCCTGATCATTGCGTCGAATCCGTGAATTCCGGGTATGGGAATATCTTACCGAGTTCAAGTTTTGAGTTTTTGTTTGTGTTTTCTTGGTTTTGACGTTTAAGCTTTGTTTGGTTACTGAGAAAGTGCGGGAAAATTATAAAAATTTAACGTTTTGAGTGTCATACTTTCTAAATTTGTCAATGAACCTTCTTTTTATGAGAATTCACGAACAAAGTACAACATGAAGTTCAATTTTTTATTTTTTATTTTTTATTTTTTATTTTGGTTGTAGATCCTTGTGCTAGTTTGTGCAAGCATTAGCTGGTTTCATTGCTTAGGGTTTGTTAGAAAGTGTTAGAAAGACTATTTTTTTAATTAGCATGCCCACGACCTAACGAATTTACAGAGTGTAGAGCAAGTTAGTTGCTCAATTTCTAGCTTTGCATGTCTTATTTGCTAATGCATTAGGAGAGTATTAGTCGTTAGCTTAAGAAATTTAGAATTAAATGAAAATTTGAGAGGTTGAATTTGAAGAACCTTGTAATGAATTGCTTTCGCTTTTGAGTGCTGTTCTGATTGGAATGCTGCATTTAATTAGCACTGACTTGCTTATTTGAGGTAATGGGTCTTTTTTGGGTGTATGTATTTTTTTTTTTTTTTTTTAATAGTCTTTAATATATTTCTTTTAAAGGTGTGAGTCCTTAAAAAATTGATGGGTTACATGTCTTGTGGTTTGTAGAATGCACGTAGTGCGTGATTCTTCTTTTATTGGAAACTCATTAAATGCCCAAGTGACATGTTCAAATTTGTTATATGTGGAGAATGAATTTGATCTTCTGAAGACATCTGGCAGTGTGAGACATATTGTTAGAACAGATTTTAAAGATTCGGTGCAGCAGAGACTGAATTTTACTGGAAATTTTACTGAAACAGATCTAGGCTCCGACCTAAAAGGAAGGCTTTGGGGTAGCGATACTACACCCCATAAGATACCATTCCAGAATCCAAGTGAGGTATATATACAAGAACTGAAAGAATTTATTGCTGAAAATAATGGCATACTGGAGGATGGTTGGCAGGTGGAATTTAGCTTTTGTCAGAACAGAAGAAAAATATTTCCCGTTTACTGTGCCCCAGATGGAAATAAGTTCCTTTCGATGGTTGATGTTGCCTGTCATATTGGGTTGTTTTTAGACTGCCTTTCTGTAGAACCTGAGGGCACAAGCGATAGATTTGCTTTTTTGCACAAAAGATTGCATCTACACAGGAGAAAAAAAGAGTCTATGCATACAAGAGTGAAGAACTTAGAAAGATTACAAGAAAATTTGAGAAGTTTTCGTGGACAGGTCTCATTGGGCATTGGGACTGAGGTTACTCAGGCCTGCACGTTGAAGGATAATTCAAGAACCACACAGACTACATCAGAGGATAATGAAGGCTATGGTGTCAGTCAACTTCAGGTACTTTTAGACCAACTTATCTTTTGACTGCATGGACCCTCTGGTTCTTTTGTCCCATGTTTGTATTATTGAAGTGTTAGAATTATGATGGTTATATTGGTAAGTTTATGGTTCATTTAGCATCCTCTCTGACGTCATATTTTATTATATTACCATTGTAGGATGGACTTCCAATTCAGTTTGAAGATTTCTGTATTCTTTCCGTGGGGGAGGTTGATCCACGACCCTCATATCATAATCCTTGCCAGATTTGGCCTATAGGCTATAGATCCAGCTGGCATGATAGGATTACCGGGTCTCTTTTTGTGTGTGATGTCTCAGACGGTGGAGATTCCGGTCCAGTTTTCAAGGTTCAAAGATTTTCATGTTCCACGCAGCCTATCCCTATTGGATCAACAGTAATCTCCAGGCCAGGCTTTGGCCTACATGATGCTAAAGGCAAAGAGGAAAGTGATGATCCAACTGCTTTTGTTATAATTGATGATGAAGATACAAATATTCAGATGATATTATTTGATCGTAGCCCTCCGCAACTAGATCACAATATGTTATCAGGTTCTGGGAATAATTCAAATGAAGTCTGCGATTTTCAGACAATGAATATTTTGCAAACAGAGTCAAATTGCTTTCCACAAAGTCATAGGAAATGTACAGTTGAGAACTCCGGGGTGATAGATAATATTGGTGAATTCTTGGTAGAAGGGAGATCATCAGTTTTGGTTTGGAAAATGGTATCTCAAACTCTAGCAGATGCTTGCCACAATGTATACAAGCAGACTGGTTTATGTAAGTTTTGCTGCAAGGATGCCGACCCTGGAATGTGGTCATCATGCTTGGTCACTGAGAGTACAAAAACTTATGATCCGTTGGATAAGTTTTGCTATATTTCTGGCCCTATTAACATCCCATGTTGTATTCAAAGTGATGATGAGCTTATTACTACTTGTGGAGCACTGGTGAAGTGGTTGGAGCAAGACCGATTTGGTCTAGATACTGAATTCGTGCAAGAAGTTATAGAGCAGCTTCCTGGTGTACATGCCTGTTCAGAATATAAGTTCCTGAATGAAAGATGTGACATTTCAAAATCACAAACCGTTGGAAGTGGGTTTCTTCTTGGCAAAAGGAAGACTGACTTACAAAGTGAGAAAGAAGCCGATGGTTCGCTCAGAGGCTGTAAAAGGTCTAGGAAGCAGGTATTTGAAGAATCTGCCATGAAAGATTGCTGTCCTCCTGGCAAGCCAGTTAGCTTAAAGCTTCCTGCAGATTCAATTGGTGATGTACTTCAGGTATGGATTAATGCTAGTGTTAAGTATCATGAAAACCTGTAGAAATTATAGGTTCATATATTTACCCTGTTCTGTTCTACTTGTTCAGTCTTGGGAGTTACTTTGCCGTTTCTCTGACGTTTTGGGGTTGGAGGAGCCTTTATCATTTAAGGAACTTGAAGGGGAACTTCTAAATGGCTACTCCTTTATTACTAGGAGAACTTTGACGAAGGTTCACTGCTCACTGCTAAAAGTGCTACTAGGTGAACTGCAGGCCAAGGTGGCAGCATTTGTAGATCCTAATTCTGATGTTTTAGGTTCTAAGTTTAGACGGGGAAGGAAGAAAGACACAGACTACTTGATTTCTGTTAAGAAAACCATGTTTGACTTGCTCCCAGTTGATGAACTTACATGGCTCGAACTAGCTCGGAGGTACATTTTAACTGTTTCATTCATGCATGGTAACCTTGACTCTATGGAGATCCTTGGCCATGAGAGTTGCAAAGTGTTGCAGTGTTTGCGAGGTGATGGTGGATTACTCTGTGGTTCTAATGTGGGAGTGGCTGGAAGAGAAGCAGATAAACTGGTAAAATTTGCCTTTTGTTCTGTAATCTACTTGCTAAAATGTTTAAATTATTGTGAATTTGAAAACGAATAAGGTTTTAATTATGTTGCACTTACATGATTAAATGTGCATGATGACCATTGAAGTCAGTTATTTAGTCCATATTTTCTTTCTCTTTTTTCCTTATGTTGAATTCATGAACACTTTCTTCTAGTCTTTCTTATTGTTTTTAATATATACAAAGTCTGTATGTCTTGCGTTTTGGAATAATCTGGGTTCAATTTTGGTTTCTGGTTCATGATCCTAAAATTGTATAAAATGCTCATTAGATAGTGGTGCCCTAATTTCTGTGATTCTCAGCTGCTTGCAGAGGCTACAAAGCAAATCTTTGGTTCAGCGTACAGTGAAAATAATGGTTTAAGTGTTGAACACAACAAATCTGATGCAATTGGTGGTTGCAAAACAGTTAAGGTGAATAATGGTGAAACTCCTGAGTGGGCGCAAGCTCTGGAACCTGTTAGAAAGCTACCCACTAATGTTGGAGCTAGAATTAGAAATTGTGTTTATACTGCTCTGGAGAAAGATCCCCCAGAATGGGCAAAGAAGTTACTGGAGCATTCAATAAGCAAGGAAGTGTACAAGGGAAATGCTTCAGGGCCTACCAAGGTGCTTACTACCCATTTCTATCTATGAGAAATTTCAGAATATGTTATTTAAAAATTTTATCTGATAAAGTAAGATGGAGAATTAATGATTCCATTGTGTTTAGCAATAGGAATTGTGCATTCTGTATATTCCATATAGCAAGATAAATCAGTCAAAATTTTCAAATCTTGTTGCCAATGTGGCAGTGTTTAAATTTTTTAAGCTACAGCTGTAGGAATGATAAGATGTTGCCTTATCAGTAGGGTCATGGATTTCTCTTTTGATTTGTTATGTGATAACTGGAATCTATTAGGCAATGTCTATTATTCTTCTAGTGTCATCTCTAAATCTGTTCCCCCCACATTTTGCATTTAGTCACATCGACGTTAGTATCTCTAATAATTCATTGAATTTTAAAGAAATTGCTGTTCTCATAAACCTTTAGCTTACATCTTTGTTAAGCTAAAGACATTTCTTTTTTCTTCTTTATTTAATGAGTAAGGATATCTTTATTTATATGAGGAGAAAGCCCAAATACAGAGGAAGTCTATCAAGCTACTCCTAAAGATTTACAATATAAAAGTTAAAAGATCTAAAATTTTAAACTAAAGACATTTATATGGGAGCCTTATGCCGCACTCAAGACTTGTTATTGTTGGTTGGTTGCAGAAAGCTGTTATCTCTATATTGGCAGAGGTGTGTGGCGAAGACCTGCAGCAGAAACCCAATAGAAAGAGGAAAGACAAGTGTGTTAACACTGTATCTGATGTGATTATGAAACAATGCCGAAATGTGCTTCACCTTGCCGCAGCTGCAGATAAAAAAATGGTTTTTGCCAGTTTGCTAGGAGGATCACTTAATACTTCTGATAATGATGATGAGGGGCTTCTTGAATCTCCTTCAATGTTATCACGTCCTTTGGACTTCAGAATTATTGATATGAAATTGACTTCCGG
Organism: Fagus sylvatica; assembly: GCA_907173295.1. Lineage (NCBI taxonomy): Eukaryota > Viridiplantae > Streptophyta > Magnoliopsida > Fagales > Fagaceae > Fagus > Fagus sylvatica. The sequence continues at coordinate 23,878,554 of OU015772.1, forward strand.
GGCATATGGGGGATCACATGAAGCTTTTCTTGAGGATGTTCGAGAGGTTTGCTCTCTGTTACTTAATTTATTTGGCTCTTTGATCTTCAATTTCTTTTTTTTCTTTTTTTCTTTTTTTAAGTTTCTGCTATTGTGTAATTCTTTCCCAGTATGCATATATGTCAGCAAAATGCTAGTTCCATTATACTTATATGTTGTAACAGCTTGCTTTAATCCTAGATAAAATTGATTCAACACAAAAATCGTTCTGTGGGCTCAGATAAAAAAAGAAAAGAAAAGAAGCATTAATCCCAACTGTTTAATTCAAACACATTTTGACATAAAGGAAATTGTTAAGGCCAAGAGAGTTGAGGAAGTTGTGATTAGTTTGGATGGGATCGTGGTGGATTATTTCTGGCTTTCTTCTATCTAGGTTGTACTTCAAAAAAGGATTACAAGAATACAAGGTGAGTGTGTGTATGTTATGTATAAATGCAGTTATTCTTAAATTCTTAATTAAAAAAAAAAAAAAAAAAAAAGGTATAAATACAGTTATTGTGTGTGAAATGTATCTTATATCTAAAGTTGTATATTTTTGTTTGGTGTGCCATATCTTGCAATTCACTTAGCCCAATAGTTTCTGTCAGTTACGTGAGGATATAGCAAATTTCTTACTTACCCCACAAAGAAGGGTGGGGGGAAGATATAGCAAAATCCTTCATGATTCTTTGAGCCACAGTAACTGTGCTTGGAGCAAGCAATATGTAAAGTTTTTCCTGCCAAGTAGCTTTACCAAGCTCATGACCTATGTTGACATACTTTTTACCACTAACAGCGTTCCACGTATATAATTCTGTCCACTATTCTATTTATTTTTTATGTGATAAAAATATAGGAACTTTTGATGTGGGATCCAAAATGCTCAGAGCTTCAAATGAAAATTTTTTAGTTTCTTGTTGACAATTTAAGAGGAACTTCATTTTCTCAGACCAATTGTATACTTCCTGTGTACTTGGGCTATGTCTTTCTTTTGATTTAATAAAATTTGCTACTTATAAAAAAAATGGTTCTCACTGTCCAGCCTCTCTCACCATGTGGCAACATACACATACACAGAGAACACTACCACCACATGAAGCAAGTTTGTTAATTCATATTTTCCTTTTATCGAAAATGTGTTAGGTTGCCTTTTTTATTTTTGTGGTCAGCATCATCTAATGCTTCAGCATCCAGAGGAACATCTTAAGATAAGTCTTATTGTAGATAATACATGCAAATGTGAAGTTCATGATCTCATCTTCTTTTGGCAGGTTTGGCGTAACATTCAAACTTCTTGTGGCGATCAGGCAGATTTGATCCATTTGGCTGAAACATTATCCCAAAAATTTGAAGTGCTTTATAAAAAAGAGGTTTGTTGGTACCGTTCTGCATCTTTCCCTTTTTCCTTTCAGTTCTCTCACTATTAGTTGGATATATATGGTGTGACAAACATGTGTGCTTGTTCTTATTAGCTTTCCTTGTTATGAATTCATTATACTGGTATAACTCACTACTCTATCAAAAGTGGGTCCAAGTTACATGGGACAAATTGGGGAAATATGTCTGCGTGTGCTTGTGGTGGGTTCAAGTTTTTGATAGGTAAGAGGAAGGGCTTGATTTGGGGTTGTAAGGAAGAAGGAAAAGAAGGAAATTTATTGTGACTGTAGAAACAGTACTCGTGAATAGTATCACGAGAAAGAGAAGAAGAAAATAGAGAACAAGGGAGAAAAGAGGAAAGATCACACTAGGGCACATGCCTTTCGCAACCAAATGCTCAATACTTACTGTTCAACTCTCTCTTGTTTGAGTACAATAACACACTTATATAAACACTAAATCTTCACTTTCCTAATAAAACTAGGACTCCTTCTTTGACTAGTAAACCAAATCCCAATTGCATTGAGTGAAAGCCCACACATAAAGACTCATAAACTAAATAAGACTTACCTATTAGATTTTATTGATCTTTTGAAGATTTAGGATGATTATGGATTCTTCATTCTTCTTTACATTGCCAGTAACACATGATAAGAGAATTGAAAACTTGGATCTTAAAATAGGTTGGGATAGGGATGGCTTGCGAAATTCCTAGTTTCTTGCCCCTCCCCCTCTTAGCAGTTTATTGAAGTATAGGGAATTTACGCTAGAAATTATACTTCTTGACAATAAATAGTCAATGGTCTAGAGCCTTGAAATTGTGCTGATAACTTTTTGCTTCTAAATAGTTTAGAGGATAATGACCTGTAATTGCTGATACCTTTAACTTGGTGCTCTGCTAATAGGTTGAAAGCATATTTTTCCTTCGCATGTAGTCATAAATTTGCTTCTTATATCATTTACTTTTACATATTTTCCTATCTAGTTTGAGGTTTTAGCATGGTTGATATCCACTGCAGGTTCTCAATTTTGTCCCAAAACTTGTGGATAATGAAACTGGAGGATGCTCAAGTGCTGAAGCAAAAAAAAAGACGGGAGATATTAGTGAATGTGCAAAAGAGATGCCCAAAGCTCCTTCAGATGAGGGTGTCTGTAAATTGTGTGGTGTGAATAAGGATGATGAGAATGTGTTGTTGTGTGATATGTGTGATTCGGGGTATCATACATATTGCTTAAATCCTCCAGTTGTCAAAATTCCTGATGGAAACTGGTATTGTCCTTCCTGTGTTACTGGTCATGGTATCAGTCAAGGATCTTCACAAAGTACTGAGGTCAAGTTCCGGAAAAAGAGATGTCAAAGAGATTTCAATCACAGACTCCCAAGAGCTCTGGCCCATTTGGCAACCACAATGGAGATGAAGGAGTACTGGGAATACACCGTAGAGGAGGTTTGTCCATTGGTCCCTTTATATCACTTTTGACTGCCTCAATCTAGCTTGATTTTTTATAGAGCCAATTACATATGTAAGTTACATATTGAGTCTATGCCATCTAAGTAGTGACTCTTTGCTCATTGCTTTTCTATTGACAGCTTGGACTTTTTGACCAATATAGGTAACTAGTATAATTACTGGATCTTTTTCTCTGCATGTATATTGCATATGCATTCTGCCAGTTCTTTTTTAGACGAAAATAGAATGATGATACAATACCTGGTCCTCAGTAATGATATAGAGATCTTTTTAGATGGAAGAAAGATTGATGGTTTAATATCTGATCTTCAGAAACTATATAGGATTTCTTCTCTATTTTCATTTTGTGGAATTGGTTTTCAATGTCAGCACATGGTGGATGTTTCCAGTCTAATCAAATATGTTAGATTTAGTCTGAAGGTTGTGTTTACCAAATGCTGCATGATATTTGTCATTGATTATGTTTATTAGGTTTATCTAAATTGTTATTGTTTCTAGTAATCACGTTTAACTGATTCTGCTCCTATCTTGGTTGCAGAGGATTTTCCTTTTAAAGTTCTTGTGTGATGAGGTGCTGAACTCTACTAAAATTCGGGAACACCTAGAACAATGTGCCTCTATGTCTGCTGATTTGCAGCAGAAACTTCATTCACTATCTTCAGAATGGAGACACCTGAAGTTCAGAGAAGAAGTTGCCGCTGCCCAAGTGGTGAAAGTGAACCCAAACATGCGTAATGGTATTGGAAAATCTGTAACGGAAGAAGTTGCTATAGTGCATACAAGCTATCATAAATTGATGGGGCAACTGCTTAGTAGAAGCAGCTGTATGTCGCCCTTCTCCACTAATATAAATCCTTTGGGAGATAGATTTGGGTGGCCCGTGCCAAATGATTCCAGTAAACAACCATGTTGGTTATATTCAAAAGGCAGTTCAGAGAACCATTCTACCAGTAGTGGTAGTCAAATTGTCAAGATGCATGATGTTGAGTCTCAAAAAAATCAACTCTCTTTTGGTAAGAATGGTCTTAAATCTGAGAATCCTTTATGTCGTATGGTGCCTTCCTGTGCAAGAGAATCATACAGTAGACAAAACATGCTGCCCCTTTTTATTCCTCAACAACAGAAAGATAAGTCTAGTGGAGAGAATGTCACATGGAGTAATTATGAAGGAAAGCAGGACTTGGAAAATGGCAGCATTGATGGTTCAATGGTGCCTTATGGTGAATTTTTAAGAGGTCATCTCTCATCAGATACCATTAGAACCCATGTAGCTGAACATGTACATGCGTTGCATATGAACAATGGGAATCTGTTTCCTAGCTGTCATAGCATCATTCAACCTGCTGTGAAAGAGTCACAAGCCAAGAACCTCAAGGCAAGCTTCCTCAAGAAGGAGATTGATGTTTTGCAGGATTCAATTGCCTCTCTAGAATCACAATTACTGAAGGTGTCATTGCGGAAGGATTTTCTGGGCAGGGACTCTGCTGGCCGGCTCTACTGGGGCTTTTCCTGGCCAGGTACACCTCCATGGGTGGTTATTGATGGGACTATGATAGTGCTGCAAAAGAAAATAGAAAAACAGGGCACTTCATATATGTGCATGCGCAATGATGACACAACATTTCCGTGGATTTCTTTTCAATCTGACACTGAAATTGAAGAACTTATTCAATGGTTGAGAGACACTTACCCACTAGAGAGAGAACTGTTAGATGCTATTTTACAGTGGCAAAATATTACATGTAAGGATTCCAATAAAGCAATAGATTGTGTTCAGGATGAGGGTCCACCAACTATGTCACGGCCTGTTAATGGTGCAGAAGTTGTAAATTCTAATTGTCTTGCAATTAGGGCTTTGGTTGTACTGGAGAAGAAGTTCGGTGCTTGCTTAAAATCAGAATCTGTCATTCCTATAAAGCAGAGTCAGAAGGCAGAAGTAAATTTTACAGAGCAAATGTGCCGATGTGACTGCCTAGAACTCATATGGCCTTCTAGATGCCATTGCTACTCATGCCACCAGTCATTTTCCACTAGTGAGGAACTCAAGAGGCATGACAATGGGATGTGCTATCCAAGTGTGCCTACCTCTGTGAACAAGGTGAATGGTAATGCCTTGAAGGGGAAGGAGATGATGAGGACTGAAACCTCACTGGGAGAGTGCTCTAATGAAATAGGTATTGGTAGAGTGTCAGGAAGTGCAGTGCATGAGGTTGGCGTTGAGTTGAATAAAATTCCAAAGGAGTTGGCTTGCCCGTTTGACATTGAGGAGATAAGTACCAAGTTTATCACTAAAGACTCTAATAAGGAATTGGTACAGGGAATAGGACTTATTGGTTCAAATGGTGTTCCATCATTTGTACCAAGCACTTCTTCTTACCTTGATGATCCCACCTTAAAGTTAGAGCCTTCTTGGAAAAATGAGGGGAAGCAAGGTGGTTCCAAGAAAATGAAAATCAGTGAGAGACAAGGTAAATTTTCCATTAACTCAACTAGACGATTTGCCAAGAATGGTATTTATGTGGAAGCATTAAAACTTGAGGGATCTATGAAGGATAGAGTTCAATCTTCTCTCTTGAAATGTAAAACTTCAGACCTGAGGTTTGGTAACGGCTCCATAATTTGTGAATCTTCATCGAGACCCATAATTGGCAGGGAAGTTCAGCTTCTTAGGCAGCTCAAAATGAACTTGCTTGATATGGATTCTGCTCTCCCTGAGGAAGCTCTGAAACCATCAAGGGCTGGCTTGGATAAAAGACGTGCCTGGTGTGCCTTTGTTAAATCTGCCAAGTCGATATTGGAGGTTAGTCATATGTTTCCCATTCCATTATGGAAATATTATTCTCGTGCTGATGCTCAGGGATGTTTGACAAACAAAAGATTTGATCTGTCAAGTTCAAAATCAATCCTGAAAAACAAATCAACTGAACTTTGAAATGATTTAGGTCTAGACTATATAAATACTTTTTGAATTGGTCTTTTAACTTTACAAAATTTGGCCAATGAGCTTCAGCTCAAATGGAACCTCCTCCTTTTGTATGAGTAAGATGCGGGGGGTAGGTCATGAGTTCAATACCCGTTGGGATGTGTGAGTAAATATCTACCTAATTAAAAAAGGTAAAAGTGTAGAACCAATTCTAAAATAAAGATCAAATTGAAATCCAATTCCATATTTTCAAAAATTAATCAAACAATTAAAATTTATAACTAGTTGTTGTGTTAACAGGTGGCCTAGCTCCATGATTCGCCAACCAGTTTTTTTTGTTTGTTTAATTACACATTTAGTTCTCAATTTTTGTCCCATGTTTCAATATGATCCATATCCTTTTAAATGTTTCATTTTAGTCCTTGTACTTTTAAGCTTTTGTCAAAAAGGTCCCTGTCATGACTGTTTGATGGAAAAAAAGTTATGGAAATCTTTGATATATGGAGATATTTTTTACACAAACTTAAAAGTAAAAGGATTAAAATGTAACATTTCGAAGGATGTGGACCATTTTGAAATATGGGACAAAAGCAGAGGACTAAATGTGTAATTATACCTTTTTTTCTATTGGACCAGAGCCAAACACCCTCCTAGTGTCAAAGTTTCATAAGCTAGCTGCTATGTTGTAGCGCATCTTACCAAAGCTCTCCAACGAATCAAAGATAGGGAAGTTTAGAACCTTGTGATTGTAGTATGTTCTACAACATATCAGTACCCGTAATTGACATGCCTGTACCTCAGATATTTTCTTTGTCAGGAAAGCTTTTCTGGATTTAGATGATTCATTGATGTTTTCATAGCTCCATTATGCACTAAATTTATTTCCTTGGCATTGCTTTAATGGAAATGAGTAATCCAATGAAAATCCTCTTGTCTTGCTCTTTCAGATGGTTCAAGCTACAATTGTACTCGAGGACATGATAAAAACCGAGTACTTGAGGAGTGGATGGCAGTATTGGTCATCACTCTGTGCTGCAGCCAGGATTGCTACCATCTCCTCGCTTGCTCTTCGCATATGCACCTTAGATGCTGCCCTTGTTTATGAGAAGCCTTTGCCCAGTTCCAGTTCTACTGAGATTGAAAATCTGGGCAGCGAATCAGATATAAATATTTTGACTTGTTCAAATCCAATAAATACGCCAAAGACAGGTTGCAATCCAGTCCAGAAGACTTGTGGTGTAGTTTTAACAGATAATGCCAACCCAAGTAGCAAACGAAGCAAGAGAAGGAAAGATTCAGGGGGATGAGTATGGAAGAATATGGGAAGATGGCTTATCTTCATCTGTGAAGCATCTAACTTACCAAGTCAGTCTTGGTGGCATGTAAAGCAGAAGCATGCCTTATTGTTTAACGGTAAAATAAAATTTTAACCTCACAGTGTCATAGCTGGTTAATTAGGTCTAGGTCAGAGATAAGACAGGCAGATAAAAATGTTGCTTTTGCTGCTTTCTGTGTAACTATAGAGCTAGTTGACACACTAACTTGGATAAAAAAGCAGACACCATTGAGTAGTGTTGGGGGTGGTTGATACATGCTGGTGTCATGAACTGAGCTGGTATAATTGCAGTTTGAGACAGGTTTCTTAGCTTGAGATACATGTTTGATTGGGAAAGAAACAAAGATAGGGAAGGGGGAAAAAAAAAAAAAAAAAGGCACAAAAGAAAGATATTTGGAGTCATCTTCTGAATAGCATGACCACATTCAATGTATGTAAGAAAATTAATATATGTAAAAGTTATGTGAAGGTAATGAAACTGATTAGTTAGCGTCTACTATTTCATTCTTCTCCACAAAAATGCCTCTTTGGTTTCTTGCTGGCATTCATATTCCCTTATTTCTTAATTTTTCTCCTGTTAAGTAGATGTTCACAAATGACGGGAGTGGAGGTTTTGCATGCACTTGTGCGCCCTGGTTTTTTATGCTTTCAGTTTGCTGGTTAAAATCGGATATTGTTACGAACCTTGGGTTTCCTTGGGGTCTGGTTGGGATAAATTGGAGAAATTGAAATGCAGCAGTGAAACCCTTTGGTTGGTGTAATGGTTTTTAAGGCCTTATAAGATCTATGAAGTTCTGAGTTTGAAACCTTTGATTGGTATCTTGGGGGACCATCGTCAAGTAATTCCTTACCGTGATAGTCATGGACTCGAAAAGTTATCCTCAAGTAATTCCTTACCGTGATAGTCATGGACTCGAAAAGTTATCCTCAAGTAATTCTAATTCCTTACCGTGATAGTCATGGACTCGAAGAGTTTTGAATGTTGCATCAGCCAAAAAAATAAAATGCAGCAGTGAAAATTGAGTACCTTTTCATGTTGTCCGGATATTCAGATGAATTGAATTATTGGAATTTTTACTGTTTTATTGCACTACTAGATTTTTTCAGCCAATTTTTTACAAAGAACGCGCAAACAACCGTTGTGCCGTGCTAATAATGATGAAAGCTGGATCGCAGTCTTTTATGATATGCCTGATGATCCTTCGCTGACAAGCTGACACAACTATCGTATACTATGTGTTGATGGGCTTGTGGAGCCAGAGAAGGCGTTCCATTCAATCCTCCCTCATGATAATATTCCTTCCACCCTTTTCAGACTCACAAGGATCATATTCAAATTACCGACTTTGTTGATACAGAAAAAACACCCCACAAAGACAGGAAATTACATCCCTGACAGAAAACTGCTTATATGATACAAGCAACTATTAAACAGCATTTTCAGCAACTATATCAAAACAAATCAAATAAGCTTTGTTTTGAGACAACTGATGGATGTCTTTTCCAAACATTGCTTTCCACTAAGAGTACTGTAACCAAATGGGAACAATCAGTACAAAAATGGGTTCATCACTAATTAAATTTTGAAGCAATACAAAATCAATCATCTCTAATCTACAATAAGGAGGAATGACATGAGAGCAAGGCCAATGAGATGAAGAATATAGGACCTGCAGGAACAGAGCAATCAAACAACAAAATCCTACAATGTTTTTCACTTTGCAACAAGGCCTGACTCTACCCTCTTGATTTCGTAGATGAGCATCCTCCACATTTTGAGCACAAACATTTCGGCTTCATCATCTAAAATGGATTGTAGTAGTTCCAGCATTTGAGTCGCCTTCACATGTTCTTGAGTACTGGATACAATGTAATCTACCAGTGTGGGTTCTTCCTCTCCTAAAAACTCTGTTATCTTTTTCGAAATCCACGGTCTCATTCTTTCATGCAGCTCATGCTGTGAAAGTGCACGATAGCAAAGTAACAGTTTAGATTATTTAGAAGATATTGAACATGGTTATAACTAATAATAACATTATACACAAAAAACATCATGCAACAATTAAATGTTATCCGCACTGTAGAATATCAAGACCAGGTTATCTAAACTTCTGAAGACTAAAAGCAGCATAGGATGCCTGTTCATTTATAGTCTACTTGAAGATATAGTTTCCAAAAGACGCTGTTGGACAACTCAAATGGTCAATCTGTTATTTTCACTTCTCTTCATGCAAGTAAGCAAAAGTATCACATGCATAGTATGGCTTGCTATCCCAGCAGGTCCAAGTAGACACGACATTTTTAAACAATTACCCGGTTCACAACAATCAACAGGGTTTAACCTATTACTATGAACAGATCAAGGGAATTATAACAATTAGACAGGGTTTAACCTATTACTATGAACAGATCAAGGGAATTATAACAATCGACAGGTAGCCAGTCCCTCCCCCTGCCTCAATCTCAAAGCATATGATTTTGATTCTTCCGGGATCAAAATGGTCCACAAATTTAAATAATTAATTTATAAAAGAATGGCCTGAGTAAGGTTGCATACCTTGTCATACACGGCCCAATTAACCTCATATGAGAATAACTCCTCCTTGGTCCTTGGTATCATATCTATCAATTGTTTTAAATTCAAAAGTTTATTGTTATCTGGTGTCTTCTGTTTATCCGGCCCCTGTTCCCGATCCCTGTCCCGCTCAAGACTCCTCTCTGTGTTCTCATCTCTGGTGCGACTAACATCATCATCACCCCGGTCCCTATCCCGCTGGCTTGACCTGTCATTAGAACGTCTACTTCTTTCCCTTTCTGCATTGGGCTTATCTTCTCTAGGATTAACATTTGATATGCGTTTTGCAAATTCTGCTGCTGCAGCCAAATTCGATGGTGGTGCCCCAGGTAAAGTAGATTGGACAGCCTGCAGTTCCTCAGTCGAATAATCAATGGGGACGAGGGGCCTCATCTTTTTCTCCTTCCGTGCATCATCATCCTCCTCCTCATGGAAAACAGAAGGGACAGCAGTTCGTTTTCCAGAGCCAACTAAACCGAACCCCAACTTTTTTGCAGGGGCATTGCCAGTATGCCGTGTGTCTGATGCAGCAACTGATGCCATAGTTGATTCTTCACCAGTACCATTTCGTACAACCTCGTCACCTATCATTTAGAATCATAACCAAATTCAAAGAAGTGGAAAGGGGGGGAATAAAAAAAAATTAAGCTCCAAGTAAATTCCAATAAGTTACCTATATGGCTCTCATGAGCAGAATCACCTTCATAACCCAGTTCGGCAGAATTCTCTTTTATTTCAGCACTGGATACTTCATCGAAAACAGTTTTTGCACTTCCATTCATTACATGATTGGATGAAACCTTCAATGCATCTCTCTGTTGCTTCTGTTGCATTTCCTCCTCAGCTCTCCTATTGGCCTCAGCAATTTCTTCCTCTTCTTTACATCTGTCAGCCAAGTCCTCTTCCTTTTCCCGTAGCCTCTTCTTTCTCTTTTCTTCTAACATACCCCGGCGCCACCTTCTTCTCGAATCATCATCCTCATCCTCTTCATCATATTTTATTTCTTTCTTCCGTTTGCGTTCCCTGTCTTTCTCCCTTTCTTTCTCATACTGCCGCTGTTTCTCTTTCTCTCTTTCTCTATACTCCCACTCTTTAAGACACTCTTCATATTGACGCTCAGCCTCCTCAATCTTTCTTTTTTGCTCCCTTTCTTTTCTAACCCGCTCTCGCTCCGTTTCCCTTTCATATCTGTCAATCTCTCGCTCCTTCTCCCTTTTCAGATCCCGCTCTCGGTCTCTATCTCTACTTCTCCTATCATACCTTCTACTCCTATCAGGTGAACTTGTTTCAGGCCTATCATGCTCACTTGTCGGTTTGGTTTCACTAGTTGTCTCATCATCGTTTTTATCATCAGCTGCATCTGTAAAAATATGAAAAAGCATAACCAAATTAAAATTATGTCTTCTTTTTAAATGTCACTAAGAACAATCTCTTGTTATAACTACCACAAAACGAAGACTCACCATTTCTCATTTCAGAGTCTGCATCCCTCGATTTAGCAGGGACTTCTGAGTTTGAATTCCCAGAGGCATCACCAGTTGCTTGAGGAGGGGGTGGAGGCAGAGGCCTGGTCTTTAATCTTTCTTCTATCATGCTTGTAAGCTTCTCCACAGCCTCGCGGTCAGCTTCCTTGTCTTCATCAGTCACAATTCCAAAATTAACAAAATCATGATTTTCCTTGCTCCCTGAACCATTGCCCTCTTTATTTGAGTCCTCTACCGAGGCCTTCAAATGTTCATTCTTCTCGACACCTACAGCACTTTCCTCCCCTTTCTCAGGCGCTGCAGCTTGTGCATCTTTAAGTTTCTTTGAGTTTTCAGTTTTCTTGTCAACATACCGTTCCAGATAATCTTTCGTTGCTTGATTAACGTTTAGCTGTTAATCAAATTACAAAGAGACAAAGATCAAATATTAAAAAAAAATCCAACAAATTCATGCATGAAAAAATAAATAGAAAAAAAGGGGGGAGGGGGACTCAGAAAATAATAACAACCACCACCCAACAATAATTATTAATGAAACAACCATATTTTAGAATGCACAAAAATATAATAAGGTGCTTTGATTTCAAGCTTTGTAGAGGTGAACACCTAGGTCCAATGTAGCGAATTCCATCTCCCTAATCCATATACTTATCCACAAACTCATCCTTTAAATCAGCATCTATAAAATTGTTTCCAAATATATTAAAAGAATTATCAAGACAAGTACAAATTTAACCAAATATGATTATTATCATTATTTTCAAATTATCTAATCATCTCCCATGTTAATATCATTTCAAACCAAAACATATATTTTTTTGATAAAATCAAACCAAAATATTTTACAAAAAAAGCATGATACCAATAATAACTAAACTACTAAAGATATCTCTTGCAAACCAAATAATCAAATATTTGTTCTAATCACTACATCTAAGTGTTACAAAGTGCAACAGTGCAACATGTAGACAATTATTCATTAGCCTAATTTTCAAGGTTTTTGTAGGACAAAGGACACCAGTTCCAATCTACCAAAAAATCTCTTTTATAACTGTTGTATGGAAGAATGCATAAGTAAAAAACCAAATTTCCGTTAAGAAAAAACAGAACAAATTTTTTTTTTTGATAAGTAAAACATCATTTTGGTAAGATGAAGAGGTTACTCCGGTACATTGGAAGTATATTGGAGCAACTCCTTAGGAATTATAATCTTGAATAAAGATCTTTGGCTATAAAGTTCAATTCTCAAATATTATAAAGTTTGATCTTAAATTTGAGTAAAGTCTTTACTATTTCGTCTGAAGTTTGATTATTGAGTTTCAGAAATGTTTAAGGAGGCTTGAAAGATTTTTTTTTCTTTGTTAAGCTTTTGCTTTAACAGAATTATATGTTAAAAGAAATGAGAAGTAACAACTGAATAAACCCAAAAGTACCTTTCATGACCATATGCTCCGTCGGATCTAGTTATTCAAGAAGCACATGATTAATGAAAAAATTGGATGCCAGATCGTTTTTTTTTTTTTTTAAACAAAAAGGCAATGGTAAGAAAGATGAGATGAGAGAGGGTCGCTTGAGATGGTTTGATCATGTTTAGAGGAGAGTAATTAATGCACCAGTGAAACAAAGTGATTTGATTCAAGTTGGGGGAACGAAAAAAAAATAGAAGAAGACCAACAATAACATTACTATAAATAGTAGAAAAGGACACGTCAATTAATGAAGTAACAGAGAGTGTGACTTCATATAGAATAGAATGGTGGAAAAGAATATATGTGGTCGACCTTGATTAGTCTGTTGAGAATCTATAGCTGACTCCAAAATTTTGGGAATACAACTTGGTGGGTCTTGTAAACAAAAAGGCAACATCCAAAAATAGACATAAAAGTTCAAAATGGATGTGAAGCCGATAACTTTAGCACCACCTAAATAACAGCACATAACTTACTAATGAATGCCTTACTACAAAACACCCATTATTTCACAACCATTTAACAATTGAAGTTACTTTTTTATGAATAATTGAACTTACATTTTACATTCATCAACAGAGATTTCAAGCCTGGAAACCTCCAATACATCAAGAAAGAAAAGTCATTGAACCCTTTATTCTCATGTTAACTATAGATTTGGTAACTGTTTAATTATTTCTACTTCATACTTCATCTTTCCTATTTGGGGATGCAGCTCACACGGTGGAGCACTCACTTTGCATGCTAGTGGTACAAGGTTAGATCCCCTATGCATCTCCAATCGATATCAATGACTTATAAAAAAATTGATAAGTAATAAAAATGTTTATTGCAAAAAAAAAAAATAGAAAAGATTTTTTTTATAAGTAATAAAAATTTTTATAGCATAAAAAAATAGAAATGAATTTTTTTAGAACTAATAATAAAGTTTATTGCATCAAAAAAATTTATACTTCGCCTACAATATTGATGTAGTTATAGAAAAAAAAAAACATTTAGAATAAATGCTTCTCCAGCAAATGGAGATTCCAGAATACCACCTTAAATGTCAGACTTGCAGTAACAATAAAAATGAGATGAAAAAACAATCATAAAATCTTAAAAAGACAAATAAAAAGGTGGAAATCCAGACATACCACCAATTCTTGCCCATCAATATTGAATTTACTAAGTAGGCGCAATGCACGAAGAACACCTTCAGCAGACTCAAATTCACAGAACCCAAATCCTTTAGGAGTCCCATCTGTGGGATCTTGAGCACGTTTCCAACTTTTGACAGGTCCACAAAGCTTCAAAATAGACATCCGAAAGTAATACTTCAACTAAAGATACCGAAGTAAGATATACACAACGTAAAAGAACCCAGAGTTGCAGAATGCATATAAAAGGAAAACAGACAAAAAAAAAAAACCTACCTGAAGGAGAGACAGCATATAATCATTGTCCACTGATGATGCAATCTTACCAATGTAAACTGTGGTTTGTGGTTTCTCAGCTGGAGTAACAGTAGGAACAACAGCTGGCCTAATAACAGGGGGCATAATGGGGCGAACTCCAGGAACCCCTGGAATTGGAGGGCGTGAAACTGCTGGAAGCACACCAATTGCTCCTGGTGGGCGCAGAGGGAATGCTGGCCGAACCATAGCTGTGTATGGAGATGGATAACGAGGAAGTCCTGTATAAATGGAAACAAATATCTATGCAAATATATCAGAGCAAGTTAACAAAAAAAATACAGCAATACTATACATCCCGTCACCAGTTTACATAAATATATATATATATATATGAAAAAGAATGTGACAAGAATAATTGAACGCAGTTACCACACATCAAAAGCATATAAGAGATGGCAGCACAGGCATGGCAACTATCACCAGCTGAACAGATAACCTGAAGGAAACATTAAAAAGTAGCATCCAGTTCATAAACCATGGATATGTAAAACAGGCTTACCTTATGAATCCATTTGCAACATACTAGCCTTCTCACACTATCCCATCCACCAATTGCAAAAAAAAACTGACGTTTAATTATCATGAGACTTCAAGCATCTCATGCGATCGCACAAAATTATATGTAAATTATGTCAATTTTATGTATCACAAGTGTTAGCAGCCCGTGGTACAGCATGAAATAAAAACAGAGAGAAAAAAGAGGAGAGGAGAGGAAAGGAGAAGCAGGCTGAAATTGAAAGGATCGCAATACCTTAGAACACAAGCCAACGAGAGCATTCAGTGGCAAACATGGTCTGCTTCTGGCAACTCATAAACCCCCCATGAAAGGGAAAGTGTCCTCATAACTACCAGAAAAGTAGCCTACTAAAACAAACATGGAAGATGACAAAGGACAGTATAACTTTCTGAATTCTGGAATATTATTAACGTGAAAACTCCAAAGGCTTTTTCTTTCTTCTTCTCTTTTTTTTTTCCTCTCATTAAAACAAAGTTTATACTAAAGACAAACAAGAAAACCAAGCAAAAAATATAGTCATACCAAAAAAAGGAGTTGTAGAGGGAGGTCTCTAAGCAATATGAAGCCTTCCAAACTTTCCCTCCGAATTCAATCAAGACACTGTAGGAGAAAACATCCTGTCATCGATACCCCTTTACCAACTCGAATTCTCTAAATCTTTCCCAACTCATCTCTATCAAACTCTTCCCAATATTTCAATCATATACCACTAATCCTTAATCTACTTTATCAGCTATTCATGCATCATTTAAAACCAAATTAATAAAAAAAAAAAATTAACTCTTTCTTAGTTCTACTAATAATTGGCAATACAGCACTCAACAACAATTACTGGATTATATACATTACATTACAATTACATGTATGCAATAACGAATTCACCGAAAATTCAACAATTTCGCAATCTTAAATTAGTAAGAGCATTTTCGTAAGGAGACGGAATAACCCACCGTGAGGAGGCATGGTCCCCGGATAACCATTCGGCATAGGCGGTGGCGGCGCGTACGGTCTCGGAGGCTGCCCCGGCTGCTGCTGCTGCATCTGATACATCATTTGAGGCATGCTCACGCTCACACCGGGCGGCTGAACGTTAGGGTTTTGGTAATTCGGCATCGGCGAGAACTGCGGAACCGGCCTGAATGAAGGCGCCGAAGGAGGCATCACAGCTCCGCCGCCGGATACCTGTTGCGGCGGTGGCGGTGGAGGCGCGTATAAGAGCTGAGGTTGAAGTTGAGGTTGAGATTGAGACTGCGGTGGTGGTGGCGGCGGTGGTAGTAGCTGTGGAGGGTTCGAATTAGGGTTTACGGTGATTGGCGTAGATGGTGGAGTTGACGATTGCGGTTGCGGTGTGGAGGAGACGGGTGTTGGATCGGGTTGGTTCGATTGGGGATTGTGCGATTCGGGTTCGGGTGGTGGAGGATTGGATTCTAGGGTTCCAGGTGAGTCAGCCATAGTAGAAGCTTGGAAACAGAGAAAAAGATCTGTGCGTGACTTTATCAGAAAAATCTTGGTAATAATATTTTTGTTCTTGTTTTTAATGACTTTTCGTTTTGTGTTTGAACTGGGCTAAATTTTGCTCTTTCTGTGCCCTAAAGACAGAGGAAATGAATAGGAAGAGGAAAACGTTATTGTATATTTGGGTAAGGCTTGGGTGTTTCGTAGAGGAAAGATATTGTTTTGGATTAGAACGCGTGTCGAGTTTTGATTTAGTGATGGAGGAGACTTGGTGACAGCTATTTGGTGCTGTTGTAGATGATCTGGGCCAGGTAGAGCTTAAACAGATTCATAGAGCACCGAGGTTTATACAGTTTGGTAGCTCATCGAAAACGATGATGTTTTAATTCAGATCAATCACTTTCACTGGGCCGAGTCCGTATCGAAATTAGCCAAATTCACGTGCCATCATTCTTGGTTCTCTCATTTTGGTAGATTTTGAGGTAGTATGGTAAAAAGGATCGGTAAAAATATGTTGTTGGGATGTTGGGTTTAACTGACATGACATATAGATTATAGAGGAAAGTAATGATGTTTCTCTGATTCTTGGCTAAATTCCTTCAATTATGAATGTCACATAAGAATCATAGGATTGGTGTAACAATTTGATTTTCAATTCAAGTCTTGTGTTTTTGACTAGAGAATCGAGTGAGACTTAGGTAACTATGCTTTGTTAAGATTTGGAAATGACATTCTTTTATAGTGGAAAAGATTTATAAAATTGATTGAAATAAAGTTTATACAAGCATAATTCAAGCTCAAATTGCCACATAAAATAAAACATCAAAAAGAAAAAAAGAATTGTAACATAGCTCGGTAGCAACGGTTTTTTGGATTTGAAATCTATGGAAGCCCACCTCCAACACAACAGTAAGCCCATATTTTCACAGCCCAAAGCTCAGTTTTTAGACTGATTTAATGCCCATGTTTCGCGAAAAGAAAAGCATGGTGAATAGTGTGCTATGTCCTAGACCATTAGCAACTCATAATTCATCGACATACACAATCCAAATCAAACCTGAACTATGCTTAACACCAAAACCCAAACCCCTTTACTTGGACCGTTTCCTTAAGAGGCCATGTATTCAAGCCCAAATCACTACGTCCAAGCCCAAGTCATTTATTGGGATAGTGAAGCGAAAAAATGTGGGCTTTCAAAAGCTTACCTAACAACATTAAAATAAGGCTCCGTTTGTTTCGCTGTAAAATATTTTTTAGAAAATATTTTTAGATTTGCGGGTGTTTGTTTCACTGTAAAATGGTGGTCAAACGGAAAATAATTTTTGTTGACCAAAAAATCGTTTGTTAAAATTTGAAAAATGGTTTACGCCCAATTTTTTCATAAACCATTTTCAAAAAACGCACGCCTCACCCCACCTCTTCTGCTCTATCTTTTACACAACACTGTAAAATATTTTCCGGAATGCAATCAAACACGGACAAAAAAAAAAAAAAAATCATTTTTATCTGAAAACATTTTGTAATGAAAAATATTTTACAGCGAAGCGAAACAAACGGAGCTTAAGTCAACAAAACATCAAAATCCTGCATATAGATATTGTTAATGTGTTTAGTGAATGTTTAAATTTTGATATCGTACCAAAATTCAATCTGATTATTTTCAAAATCAAAATATAAGATTAAGTCTGTATTTGGATCCTCTACTTAAAAGTGATTTCACGGATTTTTATGCATAGAATGCATTTTGCAAAAAATCTGAGATGTTTGGTTAGGATTTTAGAAAATGCAAAATGTATTTTGCAAATTCTCATTTATAGAGTAGGAGTCAAAATTCAAAATATTTTGAATTCTGATTCTAGCTTCTACTTTTAATTTTAGCTAAAGTAAATGGGACCCACTTACAACAGCTTATTACTCGAACAACTCTTTTTTCCCTGCTTAATTTTTCTCTTTCTTTCTTTTATTTTCCTTCCCTCTCTTTTGTTATCTACTTTTTCACTTCTTCTTTTTTTTTTATATGTTCCCTATTTTTTTTTTCTTTCTTTCTTTTATCTTTGAAAAAGTATTCTCATTTTCTCATTTTGTATCAAAGAACCAGGGATGATTTGAAATGATCGTTAGTAATGTTTTTTTCTTTATTTAATGTAAACTTGTTATGATGTGCTTTTTCCAGCACTTTATTTGTAATGTTTGGATTTTATGTCACATTATGTTTTTTCTTTTATTTTTTTCCTTTTCTTTTATTTGTAATGTTTGAATATGTTATATAAAAGAGAGAAAAAAAATTTGAGAAATGGGGGAGGGGTGTGAACTGTGAGGAGGAAATGAGAGAAAAAAATGAGATGGGTGAGGGGGGATGTATGTGTGCAGGGCCGGCCCTGGGGTAAGCCCAGCAAGCCCCTGGGCTAGGGCAACCCCCCTCCATGGGGCAACCACACCCAAAAAAAAAATTTAGTAGTATACTTAAAAAAAAAAAAAAAAAAACAGTCTGCAACAATCCTTGGACCAACAGACATGAAACAATAGATCTGGAGATCAACCAAAATTTCAATTAAAAAAATTATTAAAATAAAACAAAGGGCAACATTTCATAGACCAGCGCAGATATGGACCAAAAGATCAGGAAATCACCCAAAAATTTCAAGTAAAAAAATTATAAAAATCAAAACCAAAACAAAAAATATACTATCTTGGCAATAGATAACCGAGGTGAAGAACACAAAAGGTTCTTAACTCTAAAAATACAACGATTGGACCTTCTGGTCAAGAACACGAGGACTCTGTGAGTGAGACGGTGACTCTGCCTGGCGCAAAAATACAACGATTGGACCTTCTAGTCAAGAACACGAGGACTCTGTGAGTGAGACGGTGACTCTGCCTGGCGCCGGGACTGGACGGTGACTCCGCCGCCTGGACTGAACGGCGAACGCGAACTGCAGCTTCTGCTCCGACTACTAGATCTTCATCGACATGGTTTTTTCTCTCTCTCAGACTCTCTGCTTCCCTCTCTCATATTTTTCTGATTCAGTCTCTCTCTCATAGTGCATATTGTGGCTGTGTTTTTTTTCATAATTAAATCGTGTGGCTGTGTTGTGTGGCTGTTATTGAGTTGTTATAATTTATTAGTCATATTAATTTTGTGTGTGTAGTGTAGTGTGTGATGGTCGGTCAGTAGAGTAAAGTCTAGATTGTGGAAATGTGTTTGTGAAAATTAAAAAGTGGATAGTCATTTTGATTTAATGATAATTTTTATAGCTTAGTAATAATTTTTGTTGTTGTGTTTATTTAGTATTTTTTTTATCACTTAGTATTAATGTTTATTTGTGTTGTTGTTTTTCTTTTTTCTTTATTAACACATAACTAGAAGTCTAAATGTTTTGAAATCCTTCAGACGAAATCTATAAGGTAAACAAAAAGTCAATTAATAATTTGAGGCAAACAAATTAATGGAGGCAAATGAAACGGAACTAAAGTTTTGAAATTGGGTAGTTTCTAAGAGTTAAGTCACAAACCAATATGAAAATTGGAGGTTTTTTTGGAGTAATTTAATGAGACATATCAATACTTAATATTTAAACCCTCATTAATCTAGATTAGGAAAAATTTAAGAATCTAATAAAGTATTCCACCCATTTGGAGTTGGCTCCATTTTAGTAAAGACAATAATTAATTGCAATTGCTATGATTCAAAAAGAATTATTAATCACCTCGAAAAAGAAAAATATTAAAGAGGCATTAGTACAAACAAATGACTTTCCAAATTCAATGACTTAAATGTGGATATAAAATGGGAAGTCACACACAAAAAAAAAAAAAAAGGGGAAGTCACACACAAAAAAAAAAAAAAAAAAAAAAAAACCCTAAAAATGAGGTTGACGTGGTTTAATGTAATTTAAGAATGTTATAAAATATTTCACTTGCATTTTAGTAAGGACAATAAATAATTGCAATTGATATGATTCTAAAAAGAAATTTTAATTGGAGACATCAGTGGAGACAATTGACCTTCCAAATCTGGTGAATTAAAATAGGAAGAAATTTATGGGAGGATGGAGTTTTAGTTGGCAGGTCTTAAGGAATAAAGAATTAAATGGTATGGGTTTGGCTATTAGGTATATATATATATATATTTTTTTTTTGCTAAACTTTATATAGATATAGATGTAACCTTGATTTTGCAATAAAAAAAAAAAAATTTGGACTTTTATGTTATTTTTTAGGGCAACTAAAATTGGTTCGGGCTGGGGCAACCCAAACTTCGGGGCCGCCCCTGTGTGTGTGGTGGGGGAGAAGAAAAAAGAAAGGCAGGGGGTACATAGGTGGTGGGGAAAAAAAAAAGGAAATAAAAAAGAAAAAAGAAATGGGGAGTGGAGTTTATGTGTATAGTGGGAAAAAAGGGGGAGTGAAAAAGAAAGAAAAAAAAATTTTTGAAAGGGGAAAAACTAAATTGGTTTTATTTGTATGTTCACTTTGTTTGGTGCAAAGTGTAGAATTGTGAAAAATTATTTAGAGAATGTCTATGATATTTTTTTATCATAAATGGTTCGTATATATCTTTATTGCACACACAATACACATTTTTCTATATTTTTTTACTACATTGTTCAAATTTTATAAAAATGTGTGCAAGGAGATGTGCACAAATCATGACCTATTTTTTTTATTAGTAGACATTAATTTAAATCACAACGTAATACTTTATTTCTTTATTACATTTTTTATTTTGTATTGGTAGTAAATGTATTTTTAGCTTTGTATTGAGATATTTAAAAAAAAAATAATATTAATTACATAATGTATACTAATAATATATTATTTAATAGGAAGAATGCATCCTTTAAAATACCAACTAAACACAATTTCTTTCAGCATAATCACTTCTTATAAATAATTTCAATATTTTACCAAACGCACTATTTTCAACAAAATGCATTCTAAATAATGCATTATAGCTGGAATGCATTATCTATAATGCATTCCCAAAATAAAGAATCCAAACACAGACTAACTTTAAGCCCTCTTTTTTTTTTTTTTTGATATACACAGGCTAACTCTAAGCCCTAAGGTATCCTACAAATTCTAATAAGTCTTGTCATTTTTTTGTTTGTTTGTAAAATTACAATTTTTCAAGTACAATATATTAGAGGTTTGTTTGGCAAAAAAAAAAGAAAAAAGAAAGGCACGTTAGGATGACTGACCAAATGCCAAAAAGCACGTTTGCCATTCCAAAAAACACACTAATATTTTCCAATCGGAACTGGGTTCCAAATTAAATTCAAATGTTAATTGTCCTTTGAAACAAAACATTAAAAAAAAAAAAAAAAACATTATTTGTGTTTCATTAGTCAATATAATCATGTATTTAAATTTAATTAAGAAACTGTATTGCACCTTATGAATTGCATCTAAGTTTTACCCTTCATTTGGTTAAGTCCATTAAATTTAAAATTAAAAATAGTCATCAATTTAACACACCTTGGAAAAGAACCAATACAACTCCAATGAAAATCATTTTACCATTAAAGATACATACATGTTCAAAATTTATCACAAACATAAGTTGTGATTAGAACAACATCACACTTAATTAACCCAACAACTTTTTATCTATTATCATTCCCACAAAGCTATTTCCTTCGTGCCAAAACATAAATAAAAAATAATAATAAAATCCAAATTTATAAATAAAATATCAAGGAAGTGATATCATAGTTGTTCCCATTATTAATTTAATTAATAAAAGAACTTAGCAAAAAAATAATAATAATAAAAGACACCATAAGTGTTTGAAGAAGGAGTACCAGTACTATATAATTTTCAAAGTTTAACTAGCAATGCTTGTTTGATATTGTTTAGAGTATATAAAAACTAATGATAAATGATTATAGTCGACAAGTATATAACTTAAATCATAGAGGTCATTACCTAAAATAAAATAAAATAAATCTTCCAAGTTGTATTTTTTTTTTTTTGGTTTCCACTAAACATAAGCTCAAATTATTAAGCTTTGTTTTTTTGATAATCTTGGGTGTCTAGACCAATATTCTATAGATACGCGCATCTCGACTAATTATAGGGGGACACGTAACACCATACTAACACGTATACTGCGACAGGTGCAAGGCTTTATTCTAGGTAGGTGGCCCTGAGGGGACTCGAACTAGTGACCATTGGGGAGCACACCCAAAGCTAGACCAGTTGAGCTACCCTTCAGAGTTAATTATTAAGCTATTTTGCTTAGCAAATTGTTTGCCTTTTTATATTTAGGGTAAAACTCAAATATATTTCTATAGGTTTATCGCATTAGATTTTTCAATTAAATTAAAACACATAATTACATTACATTTAATTATACCTAGAAAGATAGTAATGTTTGTATTTCGGTCCATACATTTAGCCAAAAAAAAAAAAATTTCAATCAATACAATCATGTGTTTAATTTTAATTTTTTATTTTTGAGTTGTGAAGAAAAGAAATGGTAGATTTTTTGATAGGCAGAAGTGGAAAGATCGAGATGGCTCGTGAGAGCTTTAGCACTCTGATACCATATAAAAAATCATAATCTAACAATAATCTAAAGAAGATATTGAAAGAGAAGAAACTAAGGTTTCATATGGTTCGACACAATAATCTATGTCCACTCTATTACTACTTTATTAAGTAATCATGTGTTTAAATTTAATCTTAAAAAAACTTATCTATAGCTTTATTTATCAATTATAATTTTAAAAAAGTAAAAAATAAGAATGACCATAAATGATAAAACCAACACAACCTTGAAAAACAGCCAAAACAACTCTGACAATTGTCATGTCCGATTACAGTGGCCACTCTCGGAGAAAGTATCTCCCACTCTCGCCCCTAATTTACTGCTCACTTCTCTCATACCCCTAAATTATAAAAGCTGCTCTCTTTCTGAAATCCCCAAACTGAGCCTTAAACTGAGAGAGAGAGACACTCACACACGAAGATAGAGCAAGAGGGACAATCAGAGCCCTCTTTTTGGGAGAGAGAATCTCTCAGAGCCTTCCATGTATGGAAGAAGAGGGAGCAAAGAAAAGACCGCTAGAGCTTGATTGGGATAAGCTCTTGCCTAGCCAAGACGACGACGACGTACCGCTCGAAGTGATCGTGAAGACTACTCATCAGTCCGCAATGGGTAGCGATCAGAGGCAGAGCGACGAGGACTTGCAGGGTCTTAGCACTCACTATATCCAAGAACAAATTGACAGAAAGCGGCGCACCCTCGAGACATTGGGCCCCAAATTGGCAGATAAAGGGGACAAGATACGCCGCACCATCAAGCGATTACAGGACGAGCTAGACCGGAGGGAACACAAAAAGGTTTCCTTTTTTTTAATAAATTTAATTTAATTTTATAATGTCTCAAAAGTACTGAGCTATGTATCTGATTTTATTAGTCACAAGCATTAATTTTGTTTTTTAAGTAATCATATTGTATTGAAAAAAAAGAAGTACCTTACATAGTGCACAAAGTAGTTTACACAGAAAGTGATAATTACAATCTAAACGAAAGAGAATTAATTGAAAGCTACAACTTTGACCTGAAACATGAGACCATTCATGATGTCCATAAAAAGGTATAATCTTGGGACTGCATTGTTTCTCTTCCTTCTGTTTATGAAATTTGGATTTGAATCCTGTCCATTTCCTTGTGAAACGGGGACGTTTCCTTGGAGAGTAATCTAGAAGTAAATATGGTATCGTGTTATTTAAAATCAGTTAATATTTCTTATTTGTTAGAATGAGATTATAAATGATGTGACACAATTTATACCTTTAGAATCATGAAAATGTATATCTTCAACATAAATTGGATAGTCTCCAGATTGGCTTTTTGCTTGGTTGAAGGTGGAAAAAGGAGGTTGCTGACAATTCCTGGACCTAGATTATAAAGGAACTCATTTCTCTCGTAGATTTTAACAGATAAAAGTCTACCTTCATTTTAATTTGTTATTCTTTTACTTTGGATGAGAAAATGTTAACTACACCCTTGGGCAGTACCCATTGTACTCCAAAATCTGTCCACATTGCATAAGCAATTACACAATGCAACAACAGATGATCAACAATCTCATTATTACTTCTGCACATGCAACATCAATTTACTAGACTTATACCTTTCTTCATAAGATTGTCAGCGGTTAGGATCTTTCCCCAAGTGGCATTCCAGACATAGAAAGCTACCCTTTTTTCGGAGCAATTGCATGTTAACCCAAATTTTATTTTTATTTTTTATAATTCTTTTATTGCCTTTTGGTTTATGTTTAGAGTTTTGGTCTGATTGTACACAGTGTTTGTTTAATAAGTATGAAAGGTATGGAAGGGAAAATAAAATTCTGGGTGTGCCATTTAATCAATAATGCTGCGTTAAATTAAGCAATTTGAAGAAAATGTTACCTATTATGCAGAATAATTTCCTTGCACATTTGAGAGGATTTTTATTTTTTGATAATGTAGGGAACCTTTCTAAAGAAGAGCCATTTAGACTCGCCTCTAGGAAGTAAAACCTATGGTCAATTGACCCCACCCGCCAAAACCAATTGCCAAGTAATCTAGGGGCATTCAACCCTGACGGGCTAAGCAATTTATGCTCATGCCCATGTCTTAATCAGTGAAGACTAAGAATTAGAAATTTAGAATTTGGGAAGTGTATAATGACTGTAATTTTTTTTTTCTCAGTGGCCAAAGAGATTACTTGATCACTTTGAAGCTCATTTGTGGCGCTATATTAATGTAGATTGTTGCTTTTGTTGGTTATGAAAAAATAGGATTTGCTCATAAGAAGTTGATATATGTGTATGATGTACTTGTCAAAAAAAAAAAAAAAATCACAATGAATAAGTAATTCTCAATGGTTTCTTTCTAAATTGTTTTGTGTTTTGTGTGCTGTCATTTAGTGAGTAATGAGCTTTCCGTGACTACTCGTGTATTTTATCTTACAGGAAGCTGATGGATGTGAGACGCCCACACCATCAACGAGCTTAAGCACTATTGGTGAGGTTCTGGTTACTCCTGCTGTCATCGTCTAACCTTGTTGATTACTAATAGAACTTCAGTCGTTTGAAGATATAAAGAAGTTGTAATTACACATCATACTGTCCAAAATGGTATGGAGGGACTTAAATGGAATTAAAGTTGCGGCAGCAGTATTGGATTTTTACTGATCTGTTTTCTCCCAGAAAGTATAAAGAGATAGAAGATTGACAACTTTGGTCGATAAGTATTATCTAATGCTCAAGCCATTATGGGACAGTAGATGTTTTATTTTCTTTATATGAACTATGAGGATGGCATTTGGAGGCATTACATTTGATGGATGTCAAGGGTTCAACTGTTATACTTATCAAAACTAAAAAAATCTTGTTACAATTTGTGTTTTTTAGTTTCTTTCTTGCCCTCGAAGAATTTATTAAGTGCTAGTAGTTAATGTTACACACAGGATATATCATGCTTCAAGGATGACCAATGTGTTCAAACAGGCCGCAGTTCTGTTTCATGATTTTTTTTTTTAAGACACCTGATTAACAAATCTAAATGTGTTCTATAGGTTCATCCAATGGCTTGAGGGAAGGGACCCCACCATCTCAAGCCCACTCACCGTCCACATTTGCTTCATGTTTTTCTAAAAAGATTGAAGAAAATGTATGGTGATTTACTATATTCTTGTCACATTAATTATTAATGGACCCTCTAATTGAGCAAAATATCACATTTGAATTATTTTTAATTTGTAAAGCAGACATATTGTGGGACGACTGAAGCATTTAATGAAGAGTTATCAGTTTTGAGTCGTTGTGACCGCCGGAAAATGACATGTAAGGGAGAGTTATCACAAAGGGGAAGACAGAGATGTCGATCATCATCAAAACAATGGTCTTCACAATGTCCCAAAAATCCTTCAAAACATTTTGGTAATAAAAAAGGCAGAGCTTCTCATTCTTATTCTCTTCACCAGAATGGGGAAAATCTTTCCAGCTGCTTCGCCAAAAAGTAAGCATATTTCCCTTTTGCTGGGTTTCTCTCTCTCTCTCTCTCTAAATTTAAATTGTTTCTAAAGTTTTACTAGTGTAGGAGCTCATGGAGTTTTTTGCAGATTGAAGGTTGTGTTGCTGCCATTGAATTTAAAGGTTGTGTACATGTTACTGAACTCACACACCATATGTGTGTTCCCAATGTTTCTGGTGTTGTGATATAGGTACTTATTTCGTTATATACATAGGATGACTAGGTAAAAGTGATACGGCAGTACAGGATTGGTAGATTGGAGTATTGAAACAATGGCATATATTTAGTTATTCAGTTTGTGAGTTTGTCAAAGTGGTGTAATATTGGCCATAGAAAATGAGCAGATAGCAGCATCGAAAATCCATAAAATTTTCATGTAGCTCTTATAATAAGATCTGAAAAGACCAAAATGTGAGGTATGATTTGATCTTAAAATTGTTGTCAGTGTCAAAGGACTGGGGGTTTATTTTAATTAATACTTGTGCCAAACTCAACCTTTTAACATAATGTTTCATGCTGGCTGCTTGGAGGGCAATTTTCCTGGAAAGAGCTTTGGTCAATATAACATGACACTATTTTTATGTAAGATCAATGTATAATTGTATCCTAAATACCTTGTTGGCAGCTGGATTTCATTCTATTTTTGTCCTTCACTGGTTTTCTCCTTTTTCTTTTCCTTGGAAAGTCACTGTAGTGCCACTGTTTGTGTACTGGCTATTTCTGTTGGCAGTTTTGTGGTTGGAAAGGGTAGGGACAAGAGGAATTATCTGTGAGTGGATAATCTAAGATATGTTGCTTGTCCACCCCCCCCCCCCCCCCCCAAAAGAAAAGAATCCTCCAATTTCTTACCTATTAATCTAGTAGCCATACCAAATCACATGTACCATTCTTGCGTTTTGGATTGAGTTTTTATTTTAATTTTAATTTCAAATCATAGTTCCTGCCAACATGATTTATTTTAATTTTGTAAGTCAATTGTATTTTATTTTAGGTATTAGTTGTTAATTAGGTTTATTAGTAATTTATTTAATTTCCTAGTCGAGGGAATTTTTGTAATTCAATAATTGGGATTTCCCAAATCATTTAAAATTAGGTTTACTTAGTCAATTAGAATTAGAATTAGGGTTTCCTATGTTAGTTAGAATTAGGGTTTAGTCCTAGTAATTTACATAAGCATGGTATTGTACTCATATGGAGACATTCTACAATTTGATTGATAATTTGATTTTAGGTTTGCAGCTATGTTTTAGGAATATGATTTTAGGGTTTGTGATGGAGGATAAAGGGTTTTGGGTTTGTAGATTGATAGGATATAAAGAGCTTCAAAGGCAAAGGGGCTTTGAGCTTCAAAATTCTGGTTTAGCAATTCTTTTTTGGCTGCAACAAAATGAGATGTTGAGGTAGGGGTTTAAGTGGTGAATTCAATGGCAACAGTGTGGAGAATGCATGGGCTTTTAGGGTTTATGAAGGTGCAAGACAGTGTTTGATTTGGATTTAAAAAAAAAAGATTGTAAGAGACTGAAACTTGGTATTTAGGGCTGTAAACAATATCTGTGAATGGTAATAGTGAATTGAATAATAAGAAGAATTAAAAGAATAAAAAGAGAATAGGTGATTACGCCTTCAATAGACTAATAAACTCAAAACTTCATTAATAGATGTCTGAATTTGCTCGAGTACATTTGCTCATATTTATAGGCTCTTAGACTGATCCAATTTCAACAGGACTATGACTCTGAATTTAGAAAATTTGACTAATACATGTGGCTAGAAACTTATGAAACTGTGACCCTTAAGTATCCTAATCAAAGTTAACGCCATGGAGTTGTGCCTATTCTAGAAAAACTGGAAAATACCCAAAATATCCTTGACATGATAAGACATTTAAAAGATACTTGTGTGTGTATGTGTGTGTGTGTGTGTGTGTGTGCGCATGTGCGCATTTGATTGGTTAGATACACTTGCATGTGGTGGGTGTTGAACCCAAGACCTCACCTTCCACCATATTCTTACAAAAGTAAGAGGTCTCATTTCAGCTAAACCTCATTGATGTGTGTGTGTGTGTGTGTGGGGTTAGAAACACTTGCACTTGGTGGGTCTTGAACTTAAGACCTCACCCTCTGCCCTGTTTTTAAAGAAGAGGTGTCATTTGAGCTAAAGCTTATTGACAACACAAGAGAACATATATGATACTAAATTGTTTTCACAAACTCAATGGAAACATAAACAAAGACTTCAATTTACCTAACTATGCCTGATCACGAGAAAGCCCCACATTGATTTTAGAATATATTTCTAAACTCTTTGCTCTCTAACTTTGCTTTTTCTTGAACCTTATGTTGTGTACATCGTGAATGGCCTGAAAAAAATGAATTTGTTGCAATTTGTATTCAATTTTGATACTTCTCCTTTTCTGGTAGAAAGGATGCCTTTCAAGCCCATCCAAATGGTTCAAGGCATAAGAAGGTACATCTTCTATGTTGTTTTTGCATTTTATGTTTTTCTGTTTAATCATCAACCACTATTGTAATCATCAACCATTAGGAGTTATATTTTGTCAACCTTTTCAGGCCTTTGTCTTCGTTTACTGATGAAAATCATGGTAAAATTATTGATACAGGAGGAGACTGTTGTTCTCATAGATGAGGATGAACCTCAGAGTCCAGAGATGACAGAGCAAGAAGAAAAACTTGCTGAATGGTAAATAAGACTTCCAATATGTTAGTTTTCTTAGCTGTATTTAGCTTAGCTAATATTTAATGAGGTCAGGTATAATTTAATTCCACTCTTTTCAGCATGAAAGATGCAAAGATCACATACCCCTCAAGGTACACTGATAACTTTTCTTATAAATGATGCAGAATGTAATTCCTTTTGCTTTAGTTTATTTAGAATAATTTTTGTGCATTATATACTTCATCATATTTTGTTGGCCAGGGATGATCCAGAATCTATCGAAATTTGTTACGCGGACATAGACTGCCTTGCCCCTGAAGGCTATTTGACATCAACTATTATGAATTTTTACATCCGGTTCGTGTATTTAGATTGTTGCAATAATTGGGATTATACATGAATAATACCTATGGAAGGAGTGTACCCCTTTCTGCCAGTATCATTCCCTGTATTGTACTGTGTGTCATCCTTCAATTTGTGCTATTGTTCTTCCATCAAGTCTTTGATAGTTGAATGAGAACAGTGAATTTTGTTTATCTTCCTTTTATGGTGGTTTCCATTTAATGAACTTGGGCTTTGACATTTGTTTAAAATTTGTGTCCCAGTTTTTTTAACATCTTTTGCTTCTACCTTGGCATTCAATGTTTTCTGCCACATCTCTTATGTGGCTTTTCCTCTTTTTTATATATTTATATATTTATTTATGATTTATGATTTATTTTTATAATTAAATCTTTTTCCTATTTATCTTCTTTTAGAATGTATCATGCATGGTTGAAAAAAAGGGACAAAAATGCGAATGGTCCTTAATTTTCTAAATGATGCTCTGACATGATCTTAGTTGAATTCTTTTTAGACTGTATCATGCATGGTTGAATTCTCTCTCTCTCTCTCTCTTTTTTTTTTTTCATTTTTTAATAAATAATCAATTAATATATATAATGAAAATGGAAGCCTCAGCCGGGAAGGGTTTGAGGTTTAGGGATGTGTCACAAGTATTTTTTCTTTTTTAATAATTTAAGATAAGAAAAATGACATTGTTTTGTTATGTTATTTGAAACTCTTTTATCATATATGTTAAGGAATTTAGAACACCAATTACATGACACCATGAATATTATTAATGAAAAATAATACTTGTTTTTTAAAGAAGTTTTAATAATATTATGTATATGTTTTTTAATATATTAAATCAAATATTTTTTTTTTTGGTATTTAAGCAGTACATATCATAATTATTTTGCTAGTTTAGAATATAATAGATGTTAAGTCCAATCCATTAGGGATAAGTTTAGAGGTTTCTATGTTGGTTTTTAAAACCCACATTGGTTATAAGAATAATAAGATGCTGCATAAGAAAAGAAATAGGGAGTTGTGATAGTCTCTATAAATAGAGTGGTGTGTAGCTTTTGTTGTGGGTGTGAAAGTTAGCAGAAAAAGCCTTTTCTAGTGTGTTAGCACAAGAGCACCTTTGGATGTATTGGATATTTGGGTTAATTTATGTTTATAAGAGTTTGTTATTGTTCTAAACCTTATTATTGATAGTAGATTTTGGTTAGTGTTACTTGTGGAGATAGGTTTAGAGTTTTTCAAACCAATTTAAATTTTGTGTTGTGGTGTTTGTCTTTTATTGTTTTGTGTTTTTCCATGCAACTTGGTATCAAAGTTTTTGATTTGATTTCTTGAAAATGGCGAGTACAAAGTTCGAGGTGGAGACTTTGATGGAAGGAATAATTTTATTTTTTGGCAAAGGATTGTCAAATATATCTTAGTGCAAGGAGGACTGATTAAGAAATTGTATGGGAAGTCGAAGAATCCAGTCACTATGTCTGATGATAAATGGGAGGAGTTTGAGATGAAGGAAATTAGTACCATCTTTTTAAGCATCTCTTAGGAGGTAAAGTATGATGTGTTGAATGAGACTTTTTTCTAAGAATTGTGGAAAAAAGTTAGAAAAGATATATATGTGTCACATACAAATTGTTTGTACTTGACAAAAGAGTACATCAATTAGATAATGACAAAGGTACTGATATTAAGGTTTTGCTATTTAGTTGTCTAATATGGAGGCTAAGCTTGAGGAGGATTAAGCCCTGTTGTTTTTAACCTTGCTTCAACCTTCGTATGAATCAAAGTTGAAACCAAGGAAGGAATGATGTGGAGTGTTATCATTGTCATGAGATGAGACATTATCAGGATCACTGTGGGAAGTTGAGAGCTGAGAGTTGATTAGAAGAGTTCAACAAAGTCGTAATAGTCAAAAGTCAGCAGGTGCAACAACTGTTGCAACAAATAGTGGTGATTTTCTTATGGTTACTAAAGTTATGTA
The DNA here is from genome assembly GCA_907173295.1 of Fagus sylvatica. Taxonomy (NCBI): domain Eukaryota; kingdom Viridiplantae; phylum Streptophyta; class Magnoliopsida; order Fagales; family Fagaceae; genus Fagus; species Fagus sylvatica. Next base: position 23,909,671 of record OU015772.1, read on the forward strand.
TTCATTTAAAATTCATAGAATTTGAAGTTATGCCTCCTCCCTTCTGTTATGTTGTCTAATAATGTGGAGTGTAAAGTTATGAGAAGAGGTACAATAAAAATTAAGGTTTGATGGGACCTTGGAGACTTTGAGTAATTAAGACATGTATCTGACCTTGGAAGAAATTTGAATTTTTAGGCCGGATGGATTCTTTGGGCTCTGCAGAAGACTAGACATCCTGTAAGAGACGGAAGTTATGAAATTTAGTAAAGGTACTTTGGTAGTAATGAAGGGAGAAAAATGTTTCAATAATTTGTAGAAGTTGATTGATGAGATTGTCAAACATGGAGCACATGATGGAGTAAAAGGAGGGTTTTTGGTTAAAATACCACAGAGGAAATATAATAATGGATGGAAAAGAATGAGATTTGTGAAGAATGTAATTGATATTGTTGCAAATTTAAATGGGCTATGCCACGGAGTGTTGTGGATCTTTTGGCAGGTGGCAAGGGCATTTTGGAATACATCCGCATGTTGCCATGTGGCGGCTGGTTCCTCATTGTGTTATGTGGTGTATTTGGAGGGAAAGGAATGCTTGGCACTTTGAGGATTGTGAACTCTTATGTTTTCAAACTTTGTATGAGTGGGTTCTAGTTTTAGGCTGCTTCTCTCTATCCTCCCTGGTGGAGATGATGGATCTTTGTACTTTCTAAGGTTTCTTTTGGTTGCCCATCAGTATACCCCTAGTATACTTGGGGTGGCTGTTTTTAATAAAATTTTCTTACTTATCAAAAAAAGAAAAAGTTAAGTTTGACTAAGAAGTTTAAGCATTGCTGGAACGCAGTTGATCCCATCATTTGTTGAGGACATGGTGGAGCACCCTGGAAGGGGTGCAAAGGGAGTATTCAAAGAGGTACTAGTGAAGACACCTCATGGGCTGGAGGTAAGATTTATTAAGTCCAGTCCATAAGAGATAAGTTTATAGGTTTCCTTATTAGTTTTGGAATTCCATATCGGTTAAGAGTAACATTAAAAAGATGCACTAATTCCTATTAGGAGTGTTTGTCTCACATTGATGGGGAAAGTAGGCATGTGCAATAGTTCCCATAAATAGAGTGGTGATGTAGCTTTTTATTTTTTTATTTTTGTGAGTGTTAGAGTTGGAAGAATAAGCTTTGTTTAGTGTGTTAGTGTGACAGCACTTTTGGGTGTATTGCGATTTAGGTTATTTTATGTTTGTGAGAGTTTTGAGTGTGGTTGTAATATCATTAATAGTAGATTTTGGCAGGGGTTGCCCGTGGCTGTAGGTGTAGAATTTGCTGAACCACATAAAATGTTGTCTTGTGTGTTTTCACAACAATAGAAGAATCAGAATCCAGGTTTAAGAAAGTCTTAGCACTTGGTTGAAGTGGATAGGGATAGACCATACATAGGATTTGATAATCTTGTTAGTGTACTGCTTTTGGCCTAGTAATCTGGAGGCATATATATTCACACACACATACTTGCATAAAGACGTATTAACTAAGTGTAAGCACAATATTCACATTGCCCTTTCTTAAGTTTTACATGCAAGAGTCCTCTTCAATTGTACTATCTTGCCTGCCTTCTTCTTCTTCTTTTTATTCTATACATACATACATACATGCATATATGCATAATTTGCTTTTAAGTTTCCTTATTTAATCACTTGTTGGTTCTTTGGATAGATATATTCAGCAGCAAGCATCTCCAGCAAATAGAGCAATATGGGATTATCATTTTTTCAATACATATTTTTACAACAAGCTTAAAGAGGCTGTAGCATACAAGGTAGTTGTTTCTCTTGGTTTCTTAACTTTCCATAAATCAAATTATTGT